>WEIU01024783.1:0-58724 GCA_013389925.1 Aegithalos caudatus
CCAACTAGGAGTTACTCAGTAGTCAGTCATCCAAAGCCTCAATCCCCAGGACAGCAGAAGCCAGACAAGTGTGAAACTTCCTGCTGAGAACTACTCTCCCAGAGTCAGCCATTTGGCCTGTCTGTGGATCAAAATGCAGAATCTCTGTCTTATTGTGATAATACTGGGACAAAAGAACATTTTCCAGCAGAACACTGGAGAGGGATGGAAGGGCAGAAAATTTGCCTGTTCAGGCACTCTATGCCTTCACTCCTGATACTGAGAATAAAATTTTTTTAAAATTATTATATTTGCTATTTTAAAGTAATAACACTGCAATCCAAGGAAAAATATTGAAAATAAAGTGGCAATCTGAAAAAGCCCAACATATTCTAATAAATATATGAAGCTGTTGACGTCAGTTATGTATTCTAGGCTCATCTATTCCTTACAGACAAATAAGGAGTAAAAATACATATATATATTGAAAAAAAAAGCAAAAAGAAAGATTTTAGCCTACTGTCAAGGCAGGAATAAGTGAAATGACCATTCTATAGCTATTCTAACAATTCCTACAGCAAACATTTTTGTAGTCATCCTTAAAAACTGTTAACTGGGAACCCCACAAATGCCTTAGAGCAGTTGTATTTTGACTTAAAAGATGATGAATCAAAGTTAGCTGAGAATGCACCAGTGACAAGTATGGACTAAAGCTTGTTCTTTGTTACAATTGAATGTTTTTATTTAACAATAGATAGAAAGTTTTAAAACTCATCCTAAAGTTCCTAGACAGTTAAAACTAGCCACATTACATGACACAGGACTGTTCACCCCTTGTGCAATTCTGAGGACATGTTTACATAGAACTTTATATATATTTATGGTCATTACTTTGTTGCATAACCCAGCACTGTTGGAACATTGGCTAAAGCTTTGTCAGATGAAGAAAAGGCAGATCATTTTATAGCTACCACACACAAAATAAAAGCTAGAAAAAGCTTTGATGCCTGCCTGGAATAACACAAGACCATTAGTAAATAAAATCCTATTAGAAACATTAGATCCTGGGGATTATCCATAATTGTTCAGCAGTTTTATTGAAAAGTAAGCCAGAACCAGGTTCAATCAAAACTCTATTTGAGAATGTCACCTATACTTAGATTTAAAGGCAGGAAATAACAAAACCTGTCAGGAGAGCAAGAAACTGTCTTTTTTCAATGTTGCTAACACTCTTTGGCAAGTGACACATTAGATTTTTCCCTGCCTTGACTCTTTCCTTACCAAATGCTCTCCCTTTAATAAGCTCAAAAAGGAGTGAAGACATTCAAAGCACTACCCCTCTTTTCTTTACAACTTCCAAGCTCCTCTGTGACCATTGACCATACACCTCCTTACAATTTGATGCATTGCTTGGTATGGAACTATTCCAAATATTTTTGAATGTTTGAGGTAGAAAACAATGTTTGAAAACTGAGACATTAATTATGAGCTTCCTTCTTAAAACCCAAGCACATGTTTCCATAATGTCTGCTCTTAGATAAGAGTTAGGTGATTGGCATGTAGTGGCAAACTGATACACCAACAACCCCAGACACCCCAGTTTTATCCTCTAGATTTTACATTCTCTTAACGTTCTAATTAGCCCATATCACATAGGCCACGTATATGAAGCATATATGCCTTTGCCATACTAAGGAATTCCTTAGTCATGAACAATATTCTTTGTCTTTCTTACCTACTTTCTGAGAGATTTCTCAGATTTCTAAGAAGGTCTAAATAGCTTATTTGATGTTGGCCAATTCAGGGACACGGGCCAAAGATGTCAGTAAACTGCATACAGCACCACTGTAAGGCATGCCACAGCTTAGGGGTTTTGATTCTTTCACATGCAAATACATGCCTATACTTTAAAAGGAAAAAGCACTGGAGAAAATAACCATCACCAGTATAAGCACTATCCATGTCTTTCATGCAGACTCAGTTTAAATGTAAAACAAAATGCATAAAAATAAAAACATAAAAGGTCACTTACATTAGCATTTTCTACATTAAAAAAAGAAAAAGTAAAAAAAAAACCAACTTGAAAATCTGGTGCTTCCTACCACACTGATGTTAGATTTTTACAACAAGGTTTTGTAAGAACTTTCTCTTCAGAAAAAAATTCCTGTTAGTATCACTCATTCTCCCACAGTTACTTAATTGATAGCACTGGAGCTATTCCAAATGTTCTTTATTACTTCAGGTAAACAAAGGTGTCAGAAGTGGGTTCATAGATAAAATCATATGAAACAAACAAAAAAACTCGTGAAAGCTTAAGCAGAAATAGATAAGTGAAACAGAATCAGAGTGGAAGATATTCATGACTTAGTGAAAATGGCACACTGAAGGTGAAATGTTTCAGTTGGAACTTTTTGAGTGTATGAATGCCAACAGTTAAAGCAAAGACTTTGGCTAACTCTTTTGAAGATTATTTCAAATCAGATTGAGTGTGGCTACAGATTCTAATCCCACAGCTCTGTACAGAAGGTGGTTTAACTGCCTTTCTGCCATCCAAGTGTTTGCAACCAAATATTAGGTCTCTAAAAGTTCTGAAAGAGCATCTATTTTACCAGTAAAAAGTCATTGTCTTAGACTCTTATACATTGATTTTTTTTTTAATTTCCATGAATATGAAATTCATATTTTTCATACATGAATATTATCTGTGTTGAGTTTTATTGGTACCTTTTTTTAATACTTTCTTAGCAAGATAAAAATGTAACACAGAAAAAAATGTAACACATACCTCAAAAGTGACAGGTATATTGCGCTTCAAAGCAATTTCAAACACTACGCTGATCTCAGATTTGTTTGCATCTTTATCTTCTTCTGATTCTTTTCCTGTTTCTCCATTCTGAAAATGATGCATACATAATCATACTACAATTCTTAGAAGATCAACAAAATATATTATCCTTCTCCCCCCAATTTCTCAAAGATTTTGAAGTCTCCTGTCAGGCTGTAAATCAGCATTTGTACATCCGTGTCAGCACCCCATTATCAGACATCTGCTGACTGAAGCTATATATATTGTGCTTATGCTTCATAACAAAGGAACACATAGACATTAATTTATAAATTAACTATAAACAGCAAAATAATGTCTAGGGATGTTAGTCTTATTAATGGCATGGATAACAATTGTCTGAGTACACACTTGTGTCAAACATGAGGATCAAACAGGTCCTTTGACCCGTTTGGCAGGCTCTCTGTGGGTACCCCTTCCTAGCAAGGAAGAAATCTGTACTTCTTGGAAAGTACAGAAGATTGTACTTCTCTCAGAAGAAATTCAGTCAATCACCCCCTCACTCTGACTGGGTCACCAGGTTACAGGTGTCCACAGCAGGTCCAGCTGGTTAATGGCCCCTCCATCAACTTCCCTCTGGGAGTTACGACCAGTGTGAAAAGGTAGTGACAGAGAACAGCTTGCTCAACACGGAACATTATTTATTTATCCATAGGAACATAACAAACAGAGAGGCAAAGAGGTAAAAAAACAAAAGGCACATGAAACATTATGCCTAAAATTTAGCTTTGCTTTCCTCTTCAGGTAAATCTAAATTTTCTCACATAACCATCAGCACCAGGATCAGTCAGAGTTTTGCCTGTTGTAACTACTGCCTTTGGTGTTTGTTCCCCAGGCCACATTTCCTTAGTTCTCAGAAGCTTCACTTCCAGCTACTTTCAAACTGCAAAGCTCTGAAATACTTCAAACTGGGATCTCTCAACAACCACGTAACCTTGGCCAGGCTCCTAATTTTTTATTAGTGGAGGTAAACATCAAAGACACTTGGGCTGAATTAGGTGGATTCCTGCAGAGCTCCCATCTTACATAACAAAGTCTGATCTAAATCTTCAGCCACCAGCATAGCTACAAAATCCAGATACCACAGTTCTAAAACATTAAAAAAAGCACTAGGTTCTTCACATTAAAATGAAATTGATCAATCTTTTATCTACCTTTTTTAACTCTTAATATTTTACAATTTAAGATAACACAGGGACAAAAATCCAGCACTCAGCTGCAGTATGCAGACATGGAACACCTTTTGTCTCATGAAATTGCTGCAAAATTTTGACTCTGAAAAAAAGCCATTTACATGCCTGACATTGATCTGGAGCTAAATACAAAAAAAAAAAAAAAAAAAAAAAAAAAAAAAAAAAAAAANAAAAAAAAAAAATTATAGAGTTTATAGAACCTTCAGAAAAAAAAGGGTGCTGTGCAAAACAATAACAAGGGTAGTTACAATGAAATTATGTAGGACCTCTAGCTCATTTCATATAATGAAATGTAAAGTACCACTGAAATCAAGAATGTATATCATTACTTACAGGACAGGCAAATTGATTAGGTTCACTGACAAAGATCAGCAGAGTTAAAAGGAGAATATTTAGAAGTTAAAAAAATCTGGGGATATAAAGAATAGGATACTACTACTCTGTAAAAAACCTTTGTGAGAATATTACTTGGTATGATATCCAATTAAGTTTCTGCTTTATACAGGACACTGATAATCTAAAAACCTGGCAAAAAAAAATCTCAAAGAATGAACTACTGATTATAAAAAACATCTTTGCACTGATACACTATGAAAACAATCAGTTCTATAAAAAGATTGAAAAATACTTAAGAATCATCTGTAAGTGTACATGGGAGAGATTTTTGATATCTATTGATTACATTTAGCCAACATAAGAAAATAGCAATTAAATACAAAATGAAGCTAAGTGAATTCTAAAAGAAATACCTGATAAATTATCTTTGAAGTGGAGAATAATTAAACAGTGGCATAATTTACATAATGTAATAAAATGCCCACTGGACTGTCAGCAAGCCTTCAAGTCAAGGATGTGCAGGTTTTCTAGCTGTACTCTAGTTTAACCAGATATGTATAGCCTAACTAGAAACTACAGTTTAAATTTTCATGATTAATACAAACACATCTGTCCAGAAAATCCCTCATTGTCCCTTACAATTTAACTCCCTGCATATTTTTTCACCGAACATAGTAGAGAACCTAACAGTGAGTGGAGAAAAGGGAGGATCAAGGCTTAGACCTTAGTACTGAGCAATAAAGTTTCAAGCCTTAGGAAGATAAAATATGTTCAGGAGTGTCTCAGGCACTTTGGATTTAAATTTGATCCTCATTCCCACAACTGACACTTTAATTGTAAGGCCTTTCTTAGCCTCACATCTATGAGACAGCAGAGGTGCTTTGGCAGACACACAATAGCTCTTTGTGAAAGCACATTCACCAGCAGCCCTGCCCTGTTGGCTGATTGCTTCTTGCCTCTGCTTACCTTATGCTGTTCTACACATTTGCACAATTAGGTACTAAGATGGCAATACCTCTTTTCAGTGGTTTAATATGGACAAAAGATTTTATCCTTAATTAAGTTTTTTTCTAATAAAAGAAAGAAAGGATATCTTGAAATGGAAGAAGAATATACAGAAGGCTGCATTAAGGATGGCCATGAAGACCAAAAGATAGACCTATACAAGTAACTACTGTGCTATATTCCATGGATCCCCTTCCAGTCTTCACTGAGTTACTAATGGGATTACCAGATGTACCAGCAGGTCTGTCCTTGCTCCCTCAGGAACACATTGCCAGTGACTGGGGAAGAAAGCTCACCTCATAATGTAATTATGGCCAGTCAGAGCATGATGTGTACTGGCTCTGATCCATGCCCAATGTTTAAGGAGGGATGAATCAATCATTTTCCACAGATAACTAAACTGGTCAGTTTTGCTGAAGGAAATACAGTTTTACTAAGATGGACCATGTTCCATGGGGAGAGCACACCCCACCACTGAATGGTGCCCTGTGTGCACTTCCCATGGGCAGCAGCAGGGAGAAGCCTTGGCACTGTGAAGCCCTTAAACTGTATTTCAACCAATCTCCAGTTTCCTAGAGAGCCACACTCAGCTTTACACAGTGCAACACTTTGCACCCCCCTCCATCATGATCCCAGCAAAGTGTTACCTCCAGCCTTCTCCAGTCACCTACAGCTCTAACCCATGAAGTGTCAGAGGTGTTTTTCATGACTAACATGAAACCAGCACCCCTTAACCTCAGCATAACCAAGCCACAGAGATTTACTTGACTCAATTTAGTTTCCTACCAACACACACCTGCTATTGAGAACCTACAGTGTCCCAAGTGGTCTTCAGCTGCTCCCAGAGGTCTTGCAAGTACTTGGCTTCTTTGACTGGGAAATGTTATTATATTTTTGCTTTCAATTTAGAAAGATTATTTGGAGAATAACTTTTCTGTTCAATATTTTTTAAAATATGATACAACATTTTAATTTTAAGCAGCAATATATGCCACTTAAAGACATAGCAGTGAAAAAGCAAGTTATTTAAAAAAANTGAAGCACAGACCTGAGGTAATTTTTCTGGAATAGGCTCATTCTGAAGAGCTTGAAGGGCCTTCATTGCAGCATTATGTCTAGCAGCTTGACGAGTCTTTCCTTCACCAAAAAACTCACTGTTGCCAACAGTTAACTGGACATAGAAAATTTTAGGCACTGGGCAGTGATACCTGGAAGGAAGTCATGAAAAGAAAACAATACAAGTTAGGAATTTTACCCATCCGTTTTATGTAAAATAGAGTAGTATTTAGGGATGAAACATTGTCTTTTCTCCCAGAGTAAGACACAGTACTCAAATACATGGACTGTTCCTCAGCAAGGCAGCTGGTAACTGACAGCAGCTCCTATGTGCAAACCAGCTCTTCACCTACATTTGTGGGGCTCTGCAATGAGCTCTACTATTTATCAGCCCAACAGCCTAGCTCTGCTCTCTTCTTGGTTTGAGTCTTGAGAAGATGAAACCTATGGAGAATCAAAAACTCCAGTGGAAGCCCTGGCTGGGAGACAATTCTGTCCCACAGACAAGTGGCATGGAGGAAGAAGTATAGTGAGGTTGTTCATATGAAACCTGTCATCATAGCTCAGCTCTAAGAGACAACAAAGTCAGATGACAGAGAATATTCCTAGCAGAAATGGATCCTCACTTGACAAGTAACTTGTTCATATTTTGCAGCAATGTAAGGAAGCCCAGGATTCCAGGATTCCAAAAGCATGGGCAAAAGCAGGTTCCATCACAACAAAACTAGATTGACTCAAACTAGATTCAATCAAACACAGTACTATATTTTTCTTATTCCTCCTAAAGGATCCTTTTTAAAGGGTGCTCTCTCCACTTTCGTATATGGACATGGATGGCAACTTTTTTATATTAAGACTTTCTGAATTTTAATTAATAATTGTTATTTCAGTTATTTCAACTGTAAAATGAAATACAAAGTTTACCGGATAGCAGCACACTTCAGAAACAGACAAGTGTGAATAGGTACTCTGGCCTCAATGTCCCTGAACTTTGTGCCTTATTCTAAAACTACATTTATATGGAAAGAGCCAAGCACAACACTGGCTCCAACATGCCTCTGGCTATAGGGCCTTGGAGGAGTGAGCTAAGTTGCCTTTACAACATGCAAAAAGTGGGTATTTGCTTTCTTGTTTACAGTTTAACACACTTATCAAGAATCCTTAAGGCCTGGAAATGCTTTTGCTTATGTAAAATTTTCATAAAATCATATAATAACTCTTGCTGGAAAGGCTTCTGGAGGTTATCTGGTCCAGAGCATGGTCAAGTCCTGAAGTTACACTGTCTTGTTCAGGCCTTGTCCAAGGTATTGTGGAGGTCTCCAAGGATGAGATTCCACAACATCTCTGGATGACCTGTTCTAGAGTCAGACCACACTTTCTGGAAAACTATTATGAAGTTCCTACATGCCTAATGGAATTCAAACACTTGGCACTGATGTTGTTGCAGATTTGCAGATGGAGCAGAAATCTGCCTCTCAGTGCCAAAACTTACCAGCTTCCCACTTTTGTCATCACAGGACTCCCTCCCAGTTTCCAAGCCCAATGAGCACTGACTCTCCCTGCTCCTCCTTTGGTATGGCTGGGAATTCATGCTCTTGTACTTTCAGAGTCTTAGAGAAGATCCATGTGATCTCTTACTCATTTAATCTAGTGATTTCAGCAGTTTGTTGACACCGTCCTGCACCTTCTCTACTTGGTAACTCAAATCCTCTGACACAGCACACCTCCTGCAGACAAGACCACTATCTCTACAGCCTGGCTAGAGCTCTGGAGCTAGATCTGACTCAAGGTCTCTGATGTACCAGGAGAGCTGCTCCAGATGGTGCTAGGAACTGTGCCAGGTGGTGCATCACCAGCACTGCTGAGCACAACCCCATCCTCAGGAGAGTTTTCCACTCCCTTCTGCATCATCTGCTGTGCAATCTGCTGTGTCTGCTGGCTGTCCCTGGGAGCAGTGCTCTAGGCCCTACACTTACATGTGCTCTTCCCCAGTACCTATATGTGCTTGACCATCTCTAATCCAGAGGTAACTGGAAGGAAAGCTCAATGCAGCTTTTGACCAGGAGTAGCTGGCAGAGTTTACTGGCAGCTGCTAGAGCTTGCTAGAAGCCACAGCCTCCTGTAGTTCTCCTTCCAGCAACAGCTACTCAGTAGTTACTCAAAGAGTTCCAGGAATCTTCCCACCACCCCAGAAGATGTAGAACTGGAAATGGCTGCTTGTGTTGGCTGCTGCTTAGCACAAGACAAGCTGTGTCATGCAAAAGCAGTAGGCACCTTGATAGCATGTCCCACTTCATTACTTCATAATCCTCTTTAAATAGAAAGAAATGAGGTACTGCTGTTAGCAACTACCTAGATTTAGGGAAAATACAATATCCATCAGAAGTTCCTGTTTCCTGTTGAGTTACTAGACCCACCTTTCTCTCCTTGCAAAGGAGGAAAGCACGTGAACTTAATCCACTTTATAAACTCAAATCCCACAACGGGCCTTCTCTTTTTCCTTCTCCCCTCCCCACCTTTTCTTTTAAAGAGTGTTTAGGGAGATATTTATGTGATAATAAGGAAAAATGATATTCAGCCTGTGGCTCTAGAGCCTCATGCAGCTCTTTGGCATTGCCAGAATGATTAGGCTTTTACATGGTTTTGATTAAATTTTTCTTGCTCTCCTTGGCCTCAAGCAGAGTTGTAACAGAGCACTGATAATATGAGCATTGCCAGGAAAGCACAAAAGAACACCTGAAATCCTCAGAAAATTACCTAAATGTGTGAGGCTATTGGCTTCTCTACAACAAGGAGCATGTCAAAGGAAACAACATCCTCCTCTTTTCAGTGGTGAGGACAGAAACTGTATTAACAAAAGCCTCAAAAGTAATCATAGTATTACAGTCTGAAAGTACAGTGTGACAATTAAACTGAGTTTTAATAACGAATGATTCTGCATCCCGAAGATGTACACTCATGTAAAGAACAAACCCATGCAAAGGTAGAATGATGTATCTGCCACTGATCATTGACAAACCTTCCCAGTATACTAAATATGAGTTACTAGAAAGGGCTGAAAGCATTAGCAATCCTTGGGATACTTACACAGAATTTAGTGATTATTCTGCAGTAACATATGAGCACAATATTCTCCATCATAAGAACATTTACACATCAGCTCTACACTCCTCAATCCTCTGTCATTCTGTTAGCCACAGAACTGAAACAGTCAGGATTTCAAACAGTAACGCCTCACATATGGACTCATTAGGTCTTTAGAGGTTTTTAAATTATCTTCATTTAGAAAATATGTCTCTTCCTGCATTCTACACGGCAACAACAAATGCTAGGATTTCCCTTGGAGAAAATTCTTATGTAAAAGAGATTTTCAGGTGATACTGGCACACTCCTCAGAATATAAGCTGACCAACACAGCCAAACTAGAAGACTGTAAGACTAGAAGACAACAAAAGGGCATGTGAAATTATACAATCAGTTGGAAGAAAACCAAGTGTGATAACGGATAGTATACAATCAATCATATATAATCTATAAAAACAAGTTCATTTTCATCTGGGTCTTCTGGACATCTGAGATTCTTAAAAAGATCCTTCAAATAAGGGGTCTGGAAAGCAGGTTCCCTTTATTTGCTCTAAGTTCACAGCATCAGAAATCTATATTTTAGCTAATGCCACTAGAATAGTTAACCTGAAAAAGGATATTTGCTCTATGAATCTGACCTTGGATGTCAAGTTTCAGCAATGAGTAAATATTTACAACTAGTTATAAACCCCTAAAAATAGGGGTTCATAACAGAAATGCTGACAGACCTCAACTAAGTTGGTGTGAGTGGGCGCCACTATAATTAAATAAATCACCAAGGTCTGTTGACAATTAGAAAACTCATTTTGGTTTGCCACAGAGACAAACAAAAATTCTGTTCATTATAATTTTACTGGAATATGATGTCATAACATGTAAGCATACTGAAACAATCTGCTGCTTTTCTAGCCAAAATATTAATTGCATACTAAGGAGCCCTTGGGGCCTCTTCCTTTTTGGCCATCAAATCCACACACACAAAGACAAATAAAGTATTAGTACATACGTTATGTGTTCATACTGCATTTCCTGCATTTCTCTGGATTCCTCAATGGCATAAGTATTTTTGATAAATACTGTTACTTTCTTCTTAGAAAGGGAACAAGAGCAAGTGCAAGATGCAGCTCACAGAAAGTAGGAAGTTTATTTAGGTTTAGCCTCATGTTAAAAAGTCAGTGAAGTTTTCTCTAAATTCTAATGGTCAACACATTATTCAACTAAGTAAAAAAGAACAAATAAACCCAGTTACTTCCCCACTACACAAGTGTTATAGGAAGCATTACCCTAATCCCATTCCATATTGCAAAGTGAAGAGGAACTGGGACCACATTTTAGTGGCCAAGATAAAGGCCACTAAAATATGAGCTACAACACAGTATGGGAAAGACATTCTTCAGATGCCAGCTCTGCTGAAAGGGTCATTCTCTGCACTTTTTCTATCTGGCTCCTTTTCCATATGAAGTCAATCAAGCTGGCAGCCCTGCTGGCACTATTTAATCAGGAAAATGCTGTGAGCTTTGTGAGAGGAGAGATAGAGAGCCACAGACCATGCAGGGGAGTAGGAAACAGCATTTGCTGTGAACAACTTTCTCTGTAACATTTGAAATTTCTCTAGGGGAGCAAGTTGTTTAGTGCAGCTGTTCCCTGGCTATATCCTATTTTCCTAAGCAATCCATTAGCCACATGCATTTCTTACAGATGTGAGTTCTATGTTTTGAAGAAGGAAATATCCAGTATGGTTACTTTTGTCTTCACACAGTGAACCTTCTGGTTCTTTCAGCAGACCCACAACAACACCTGGGAACAAAGGGGCTCTCTTTTCCAAGTACTCCTTTTGAGAACTACAGTCCATTATTCTTCAACTGTGTCTACTACAGGCTAGGCTGCTTGATCAAGCAGAGCCTATCGATGAAACCTTGTTGCTCCAGTTCCAGGAAGGATTTGCTCACAGGCTCTTGTCCTGCTGGGGGACTTCAACCACCCTGACATCTGCTGGGAAAGTAGCAGGGTGAGCTGTAGGCAGTCCAGGAGACTCCTGGAAAGCGTGGAGGATAACTTCTTAACCAGCCTGATTAAACAGAGAACTTCAGGTGAAAAAGAGAATATATCACCTCTAGATGGAGGATCCAGTAACTTGAGAGGACTATAAGGATGTCGCAAAGTCATGTAGGGAGAAAATTCAAAGGGCCAAAGCCCAGTTAGAACTTGATTTGGCCACTATAGTTTAAGATAAAAAAATAAGTTCCTATAAACACATTGGCAGCAAAAGGGAGGTGTTCAGCATTTGTTAAATGCAGAGAATAGTGGCAGGGGATGAGGAAAAAGCAGAGATACTTAATGTCTTCTTCGCATCAGTCCTTAATATCAAGACCAGCTGTCTTCAGAATACCCAGGTCCCAGAGCTAGAAGTTGGTGATGGGGAGCTGAGTGAAGCCCCCATAAACCAGGAGGAGATGGTTAGTGACTGCTATGCTAATTAAACACTCACTAAACAGGACTATGGGCCCAGATGCGATCCACCCCACAGTAATGGGGGAACTGGTGAAAGAACTTGCCAACCATTCACAATAATCTAAAAGCAGTTCTGGTCAAATGATGAAGTTCCAGCTGAGTGGAAATTAGCAAATGTAACATCCATCTACAAGAAGGGTCGGAAGGATGATCTGGAGAACAGGCCTGTCAGCCTGACCTCAGTTCCAGCCAAGGTTATGAAAGAGATCATCCAGGGTGCCATTGCATAGCACATGCAAGACAACCAGAGGATCAGGCCCAGCCAAAATGGAATTACAAAAGGAAAGCCCCGCTTGACCAGCCTGATCTTCTTCTATGACAAAGTGATTCACTTAGTAGATGAGAGAAAAGCTGTGGATGTTGTTTACCTGGACTGCAGTAAAGACTTTGACACTATTTCCCCCACCACCCTCCTAGAAAAACTGTCTGCTTGCAGCTTGGATGTGTGGACTCTCCAATGGTCAAAACTTGGCTTTATGGCTGTGCACAGGGAGTTGTGGTGAATGGAGATAAATCCATGTGGCAGCCAGCTGCTAGTGGTGTTCTCCAAAGCACAGTTGTTCTGTTTAATCTCTTTACAGATGATCTGGATGTAGGGATTGAGTGCAGTGAATTTTCCAGTGACACTAAATTGGGTGTGGCTGTTGATCTGCTGGAGGGTAGGACAACTCAGAGAGACCTGGACAGATGATCTGTGGGCTAAGGACAACTGCATGAGGTTCAAAAAGGAAAAGTGCCAAGTCCTGCACTTGGGTCACAACTACCCCATGCAGCACTACAGTCTGGAGGAGGAGTTGTTCAGCAGAAAGAGACCTGGGGGTGTTGGTTGACAGCTGGCTGAATATGAGCCAGCAGAATGTCCAGGTGGCCAAGAAGGCCAAGGGCATCTGTATCAAGAATAGTGTAGCCAGCAGGACTAGGGAACCCCCTGTACTCAGCAATGGTGAGGCCAGACCCAAAGTATTGTGTTCAGTTTAGGGTCCCTCACTTTGAGGGACCAGCGAAGCACAACAAGGCTCATGAAAGGTCTAGAAAACTTGTCTTATGAGGAACAGCTGAGGGACCTGGGTTTGTTTAGACTCAAGAAGAGGAAATAGCTTTAAACTGAGACAGGAGCAATTTGAATTGGATATTAAAAAAAAAATTCATGATCAGGGTGGTAAGCCATTGGAATAGGTTGCTCAGGGATCTGGTGGGCTCACCACCCCTGGAGGTGTTTAAGAGGCATCTGGATCTGGCACTGGATGTTGTGGTTTAGTGGTATGAGTGGTAGTGTTGCATTGATATCGTATTTGATGATCTTAAGGGTTTCTTCCAACCTGGATGATTCTACTTTATGATTCCTGAACCGAGCAATAGACAGCCCTACCAGAGGGGTGTGATACTGGATCTGTTGGTCACCAATGCAAGCAAGCTAATCAGGGACATCAAGACTGGAGACAGTCTGGGATACAGTGACCATGCCTTGGTGGAGCTCCAGCCCTGAGGGGCGTGGGTCAGCTAAAGAGTAAACTTAGGCTCCTGAACCTTAGGAAAGCAAACTTTCAGCTCTTCAAGGAGACAGTCAATAGGGTCCCCTGTGAGACTGCCCTCAGGGGCAAGAGAGCAGAACAGAGATGGCAGATCTTCAGTGAAGTCTTCCACGGAGCACAAGAGTTAGCAATTCCCAGGAGCGAGAAATTCTTGGTCAAGGAAAACAAGAGATCTGTGTGGCTGAGTAGGGAACTGCTGGTCAAACTAAGGGGGAAGTAGCAAATGACCAGGCATGGAAACCAGGACAGGTAACCTGAGAAGAGTGTAGAGATGAAGTACAACTGTGTAGGGATGGGGCCAGGAGGGCGAAGGTGAACCTGGCAAGGGATGTAAAGAATAACAAGAAGGGCACCTACCAGTACGTTAACCAGAAAAGGAAGGTCAAAGAAAGCATTCCCTGATGAAAAACAATGCTGGAAAATTCGTAACAACAGATGAGGAGAAGGCTGAGACACTCAATAACTTTTTTTGCCAGTTTTCAATGGCAACCTCTCTTCCCACACCACCAAAGTCTCCCCTGCTGTAAGAAAAGGTCAGGTTCATGACCACTTGAGGAACCTGAATATAAACAAGTTTCTGGGACCTGATCGGCTGCAACAGAGTCCTGAGGGGAATAAGTAGATTTAGTGGCCAAGCCACTCTCCATGATATTTGAAAAATAACGGCAGTCAGAGAAGTCCCAGGTGACTGGTAAAAGGAAACATTGTACCTGTCTTAAAGAAGGGTAGAAAGGAGGACTCTGGAACAACTGGCCTGTCAGCCTCACCTCTGTGCCTGGGCACGCCATGGAACAGATCCTCGTAGAAGCTGTGCTAAGGCACAGGGAGGACAGGGAGGTGATTTGGGACAGCCAGCAAGGCTGCACCAAGGGCAAGTCCTGCCTGACCAACCTAGTGGCTTTCTACAACAGAGTGACAATATTAGTGAATAATGAAAGGGCTACAGATGCCATTTATGTAGACTTCTGTAGAACCTTTGACACAGTTCCCCACAACATCCCTCTCTCTAAACTGGAAAGAACCAGATTTGATGAATGGACTGTTAGTTGGATAAGAAAGAGTTTGAACAGTTGCATCCAGAATATAGCAGTCAGTGTCTCAGTCCTGATGGACATCAGTGACAAGTGGTGTCCCTCAAGGATCTGCTTTGGGACCAGTGTTATTTAATATCTACATTAATAACGTAGACAAGGGGATCAAGGACAACCTCAGAAAATTTGCATATGACAGCAAGCTGAGTGGGGAGGTTGTCACACCCATGGGATGGAATGCCATCCAGAGCGACCAGGACAAACTCGAGAAATGGGCCTATGGGAATCTCATGAGATTTAACAAGACCAAGTACAAGGTGCTGCACCTGGATCAGGGCAACACCCAGTGTCAACACAGGCTGGGGCATGAAGAGAATGAGAGCAGCTCTGCCAAGGGCTTGGGGGTGCTGGTGGGTGAGAGGCTGGACAGGAGTGACCTCTTTACTGTGAGGTTGGTGAGGCACTGGAACAGGTTGCATGGAGCAACCTGCTCTAGTGGAAGGTGCTCCTGCCCATGGCAGGGAGATGGAACAAGATGATTTTTGAGATCCTTTCCAACCTAAACCATTCTATGATTCTATGATGAATTAATCTGGCTGTTCTCTTCTAGATTATCTCACATCCTCCAAAAACATTCTTAATGTAAAGTGAGCAAGACACACACTATGTATCAGTTTTAGCCACAGACATCTTTATTTGAATGCTGACTTCCTCCCAGCTACGTAGATAAGAATTAAAAAAAGAAAATTCATGCATCCTTGTCCCAGATTATTTTTTATTCAAAATATAGTTTTAAATTACAAGTCAAATATTTTAAAACTTTAAATTAATTTAATTAATTCTGAATGATTTAGTACTTTTTCTCTATTTAATATTTGCTGTGGTCATTTATGAAACCAATTTTGACCTAGTTGGGTAAAATCCCTAAGCAAAAGAATATTTAACTGATTATGTAAGAATTGTAAAGAAAACCATGTGATGAAAACATATTAACAGAAAGAGATTCAAAAGCATCTGTTAATTTTTTTAAAAAGTCAGAAAACATAACCAAGATACTTCCCATCTTAAAACACAGAAACCCCAAACCTTTTTTTATTTCAAATGCAAGAATGTTAGAAAATCCCACATTAAGCAGTCAAGATCCATAAGTTGCAGGCAACTGCATAATGTAATCCTCTTTATCTGCTAAGGTCTATGAGAAAACAAATGAGATTACTTGCTTCTGCTGGGAGGATGATCTTGAAGCTGAGTTGATACTTAGGAATCTCCTAGTGTTCACCTTGGCTATATTTTTACATACTTTTTTTTTTATCTTGTGTTGATACTATCCTGTAACTTATATAGCTTATTTTGTTGTTGTTTACCCTCGAAGGTGAGCTTTCCCACTCCCTATCAGCCTTCACTTTGAAAGGGAACAAGTTAAAATATTTCAGAACTTTTCTGTATAAAAGGCTACCCACTGTCTTGATCATCCTTCACAGCCCTTCCCCATACTTGCTCCTGTTCTTAAATACAAAAGCCAAAAATGGTAGACAATCTACCATATAAAAGGCTAAGAGTGTTCTGTGTAATAGGAATATTTATGTATCTATACCAGGAATATCTTGCTCAACGTATCTTAAAATTCACATTTGCCTCTCCACTAATTCAACCACATTAGTTCTTCTCAGTTTATCTTGCAAATACTTAATAATATAACACTTACGTTCTGTGGTTTACAACTGAATAACCCTCAGGTCACAAAAGAGTTAGTATTACTAGTGCCTATGTTATTAATCTTACATTTTAGACTGGAAAGTCTAGTCTCGTTGCATTTCTAATATGTCAGTCCTCTCTATCACCCAAGTCTTCCTGCCTGTCTTGACCTTCTTGTGTATCAATGATGCCTTCTACATCTCATGAACATTTTTCCACTTTTTGTGCAAACATCTTTAACAAAAATAACTTAAAAGTTGATTCAAAAATGGGAAGAACTGTACTTAATAATCTTCCTCCTAGTTCGACTTTTAATACTGCTGATTATTTTTCTTTTCCTTTCCCACCCTGCATTTCTTACACAAATCCCCTTCTCCTTCAGTTTAATGAAAACATTATCCTTATCTAATGCTATAAAATGCTTAACTGAATCCTACAAATATAAGATTCACTTTACGATCTTTACCTAAAAAATGAGTTGGCGCATAACGCATAAGATTAACACATTAGTCATACACCATCTACCTTTAGTACACAGTAATCTCATGTCGAGTTTCATACCTTTTTGTCTGTCTTTACTTATACTTCTTTTAAATTTTATTATGAGTCTGGGAATTTTTCATGAAGCTGATGATAATTCCCTTTTCTACTTTTTTTTTTACTTTTCCTGAGCTAGAGGCTATGTAGTTCCTTCAAGCAGTATGACTAACTTAGTAAAAAAAAAATTGACTCATGTTTCCGCGATCACAGTACTGAAACATTCCTGAGTAAAAAACAAGAGAGAGGAGGATCCAGTTTAACATAACATTATCTAATGTGGAATCTTCCCAGCAGAATTTATGATGACAAGATGATAATATTGCCACATCACTGTTCTGAATTCCAAGTTGCTCAATAAACATTTGACTGAAATAAATATTTCAATATTTACTCTGCATTTATCACTAATTTGCTAGCAAATTTATAGCAAATATGTACAAGAAGTAAAAAAAAACCTGTTGCTCATCACAAGTAATTAGAAGAAACTAACAGAAAGCTATAGACATTTTAAGTTTAGGAGTTTGAACCTTCATGGATTAAGCTGACAAGTAATAGAGCAAACTTATTGAACAGATATGTAGCACTAGTTTCAGACTAATTTCAGGTCTCTGCTTCCACATTTATTGCTCTCTCCCTCCTTCAATCCAAACTATGAAGTTAAGATGAAGCACATGTCAAAGTTCCAGAAGGGTCTCAAAACCAGCCCAAATACCCTCTCTTAAAGAGAAACTAGTGCAAGAGACATCTAAGGNGGGGGGGGGGGCTAAGAAGAAGTAATAGGGAAAAACCCAGGGGAAAAATGATCATGAGAAAAACCTCCCAAAGTACTGCATACTGAAGACTAAGGCAGGAAAAAAATAACTGAAAAACAGAATCGAGAAGAGAAAAGAGAACAAAATTTTATGCTCCTCTGAAGACGTATTTTTACCTATCAACTGAATAACTAAGTAATGAGAATGGTCTACAAAATGCCAACATATTCTTGACTGTAAAAATAGCATAAATAACATAGGAACATAACAAGAGTACTGCCTCCAGAGTTAAAGACATTGGAAAATGTCAAGTGGACAGTGCTGAAATGGAGTTGGGGGTTGGGGAAAGGAAAAGATAGATACAAGGAAAAAGAAAAGATTCTTTTCTGTGACACAAAACCAACTAAAATAAGAATAAAAGGGAAAAAGATAATGAAGCTGTGATGTACACTGTCTACTTTAGAGGTTAAAGCAGACATCCAGAAGACAAACATCTCATACTCTTATCTACTTCAGCTCATAAAATTTCCCATGAACTGTATTACTCACTAATCTTTACAAGCATGCACAGTGGTTACTGAGAGTGCTGTCCAAATAGCCATTACAGTAAAAGAACATAAACAATGTTGCATATCTGACTACAGTATCATTTTCTTTTTACATAAGAAACTCATGTAAAAAAAAAAATCACATCCCTTGCCAGCCTAGACAGTAAGTAAATGAGAGAATGAAGTATCTCACTTATTTCATTTTTCATATATTTATGCCAGTAATGTAATACTAATAAAAGTATTGCTAACAAAATCATCTCAGGGCTAGGACTTCATAGGAATTAATTAACCTAAAAGTCCACAGAGGAAGAAGGCCCAAGAAAGGTCACAGAGTGAGTCTCACCATCCAAATTAAATTCAAATAATTAGTGTGCAGTGTTCTAGATTATTTTCCCACCTTGAGGAATGTAAACATTCAGGCATTAAATTGCATTATCACAAGTAAAAAATTTAATCTATCACTTTAAAATTGGAAATTAAAGGATTGAAAGTAAGAACAAGCTGAAAAAGCACACTCAATTCTGATTTAATAAGCTGCCCCTCAGCATATGGGTGCAGTTAATTGAGGATGCACACTCCCCTACCTTGCTAGTTATCAGCTCTGCAACCTCTAAAAATGGCCACGCATGGCCAGCTAAAGCTTCTATCCAGAAATCTTCTCTTCTCTGCCATCAGACTTGCAAAGAAAAGAAATGTGAGAGAGAGCTTGGGTGAATTGCAAAGGGAGGGCATTTTATGTTGCCCTGCACATCATATCAGAATACTGACAAAAAAGTGGATGGTCTTAAGAAGGAAGCTTCATTTCACCTGGAAGGGGAAAGAAAAGTGCCTGTTAATCGACCATAGAGAAGATTGTAAAGGGCCAAAAATGATTGGTGAGACCTTTCAATGCTTTGATTCATTTCTAATTAAAAGCACAAAAAGAGCAGATTTCCTAGGGAAGCATACATAATATTCTTTAATATTCTTTTTCAGTCTTTAACGGATTTACACCAATGACTGACAAGTAAATAGCAATTCATTGCTAATAAAAATGTGTAAGTTATGCAGAGAGACTGCCATAGCAATGGTCACCAAAGCACAGTGGCTGATCTCAATTGGTCCAGTGAATACAATTTAGTACTGAATATTAACAAAGAAAAACAATGTAGTTCACATTAGATCAATACACTAAAATACATGCTGCAGACATTCTAGAAGGGTAGGAAATGTAAGAAATGTTTATGAAGTGGGGTGGAATTGTCTTGAAGAAAACAGGGACTCAAAAGAAGTCTTGAAGGACAGAGATACCAAGGACTGTTAAAATGGAAACACAGAATTATTTAGGTTGAAAAAGAAAATCAACTTCAACCATTAACCCAGCACTAACAAGTACACCACTAAACCACATCATTAAGTGCCACATCTACATGTCTTTTTAATACCTCCTGTAGTAAAGGCTGAAGCACTTCCCTGGACAGCCTGTTCTATTGCTTGACAACTCTAGAAATTCTTCATAATATGTGAAATGGTTATTACAATGTTTGACTTAGTTAAACAAGGTCAACACAGAGATTACCTTTACTGAAGGGAACCAAGGCTCTGATGCTGATGTCCACCTCCTTAAGAATTCTCATTTCTGTTTCCCTGACACTAGTGTCAGACTCGATCTAAATCAATAAGGTGGTTATAGTCTACATTCTCCTCTGTCACAGAACAGAACCTCAAAGCTAAATTTTGGGCTAGTTTTTGTCCAGAGATAATTTCCCTTTTAATCACAATACTGAGGGATTCAGCCCCATTTTAGTAAAACATATAAGCCAAACAAATTATGGTGCTAAAGGACCCGATGAGCACTTGTGAGTGAACCTATCCTTTCTGTGACAGTAAAGACTAACTTAAACTGGCATTCCTCTTTAAAATATTCTATAAAGACTAGGAGATCTTGGGAAGATCCTGTGAATTAGCATTTCAGAAGAGATGTTAACTGTAGTTTTCCTTCACAGAACACAAGCACCAACCAAAATCAATATTGTAGACAAGATATTTAGAGAAACTATAAGACTGTAATTGCTGGTGAAAGGTTCTGCCTTCAGACTGCATATATTCTGTTAAAAAAGAATCTTGAAAACCTTTCTTCAGAATATTTAATACTTTCCCATTCTGTGGCAGAACTTTCAGTTCAAAAGTGACAAAGATCTTGTAGGGATAGAGTACAATTCCAGTCAGATCTTATGGAGTTATAAGCTGTTAAAAAAATTAGTCACTAACCTTTCTGCTTGTTTCCCTCAGGAAAATTATGGCAACCTCTCAAAGTAAAGTTGGAGCTCTAACAGCAGTTCACCTCTGTTATTACCAAAACAAGCAGGCAAAGGAAAGAGAACGTATTTACTGGTAACCAATATTCAAGTTCTGGACACAGCAGAAAGGCCATAACAAGAAAGGAGGCCACACAGGCTTGTTTCCATTGAACCCATTATCTCACAGGTGTCCCAGCTGCAATACCCTTAGTTCAGCATAAGCACAGGAAAAAGATAAGGGTGAATAAAAAGCTAACTGTGTGGAAAGAACAAAACACACCCAAAATATTCCTGCTCCTGGAGGAGCATTCTGAATCAGTGCTTGTTTTCATACATACCAATAAGACTAGTCTTCTGTCCATATGCTGAGAGTAAAGCTGGCTGTGTTAAAGGCAGGGCTAGAGAAAGAACACCCAGTGAGCTGCAAACCCAACAGACTGAAGTGATTCACAAGGTGCTGGGGCAGGCTGTTGGCTCTAAGGATCTTTTGATCAGAAGGATTTCAGGAAGTCTCTCAAGTGGAAGGCCAGTGTTGAAAGATAGACATTAGGAAACCAAAGATAAGGATTCTATTACACCTCTTTATGTTTTCAGCCTCTGTGAGAACACGAAAAATCACATTGAAAATTGGAGACACATCTGGAGCCAGATGCATTTCCTCCAGAGCAGAGAAAAATCTGAGGAAGTGAAAAACCCAAAGTAAAGAACACTGTCTACTGAAGGAGCTTCAGAATTAGTCAAAACATGAGCCAAGGACCACAGAAGGCAAGGGCACTCCTCTTAGCAGATAGAGCAAGAAAGAAAGTACTCTGGGAAGGTCACTATATTCTGAAAGAAAATGAGTAAAAATATTAATTAAGAAAAGACTGAAGCATTAGGGTTTAGGAGCTCCTCTACAAATAGGGCCAAGAGGTCATTGACAAAACTAATTCATTTTGAGCAAAGACTGTTTAGAACGCTGCAATTCTGTAAAATATCATGCCTGATGCATCACATTTTGGGCACGAGGAGTGATGAAGCATCTAGATGCTCTACAATTAAGGCTAAAAAGATTTTAATGATACCAGGTAAGTGCATTGACTTGGAGAATGAGGAGTCACTACACTTGGAACACTAACCTCAAACCTCGCTCTCTATTCTGTCAGCTTGATTTTTAGCCTACGTAACATTATTTTAACAGCTGCCAGTGCAATATTGTAAATACACTTAAGAGTATATATGTTATTGATCCCTCATAGGTTAAATGTACCCATTAATGGTAGTGACAGGATGCATTTGTCAGAAAGATTATATGCACACTGTGCCAGGACACGTCACCCAACACCATTTTGTGTGCATTGTGCAAATTCATGATAACAGGGTGAGGGGACTGCCGAAAAATCAATCCTGGACAGAATTTAGTGGAAACTATAGATTCCAAAGTGGAATCTAGGTTTTCTGATCCCAGATACTCTATGAATTTTTAAGATTTAAACCACTGTAGAAATTAAACATTAGCTGTCAAAAAATTTACTGCAGGAATAAATATCCTCTGCCATTTAAGGAATCTTATTTAGTTTTAAGCCAACCATATAATTACTATTGTCTAAACTGATAGCTACTGGCAATGGCAAAGCTCATCACCTGCAAGCTCCCTTGCCACTGTTCTTTTGGGAAAACTATCTTAAGACAAACAGATGTTTCTGCTGTTTTTAACCAACAGGAAATGGACTGATTTTCTCCCTTTTCCTTTCCTAGAAACAGATACTAGCAAAGAAAAATCTTAGCACAGCTGTACTCAACACTTTTCTTGTAACAATATGTCTGTGTGGGAGGCAGGCAACTAGTGGGAACAAACAGGGCAGGGGAAGTGAAATGTAGCACACAGATGAATATAAAGAATTAATTTGAAAGTCTGTGACTGGATTATGACACCATAATGCCAACAACTAGCAGGGGAAATGAAAGGGTGATGCTTTAAGATATGATCTGAATCTTATCTTACTAGTAATGTACACAACCGAATTAAGTATCAGCTGGCAATCTCAGTCCCTTCCGAGCAAATAGATGTTCAAATCATCAGAAAGCTTCTTTAGTACAAATAGACTGCAGGTTTAGTGGCCAAGTTGCAGACTTATCTTTAATGAAATGTCTTTAGGTCATGCCTGAGGAATGAATTAATATGATGGAATGCAGAATTCATGCTTTGTGCAGATAAACACTTAATTGTCACTGCTGGCAAACTGGCATCCTTTATTCGCACTAGATTTACATTAAAAAGGAAAACTGGCATTGAAGCTACTGCATTAGCTCAATTATTATAGAAGATGAAAACTTGAAGAAAATTATGAGACAAAGCCTTGCAGAAAACCTGTTTTTAATTGATTTGTGCTGGAATTATGACATTTCAAAGTCATTAAAAGCTTCTGAATACAAAAAGGCAACTTTTTTGAGAATGCTTTTGCTGAGAAATTCTTGCACAAATTCATGCTGCCATCTAATGGTCTAAATCAGCTATTTCCAGCTAAACAATTAAATCTGAACAATCACTTGCATTATTCTTTGGACTACTCTTTATTTCCCTAAGTTTTAATTCTTTGAAAACGTATCTGTTGTTCAGAATGAAATAATAGCATATTTAAGGAGATATAACCTATTTTAACCAATTTTTAAATTTCTATTTCCAAGTAGTTTTTAGTATTTCTTCCAAGGTTTGTTTTGTTTTTTGTTTTTTGGTTTTTTTTTTCCACCGAAGTACTGCGAGAAGTACGAGGAATGGAGAAAGGAGTTTTTGCAAAGTCAATCACTAAACATTTTTATCATCACACTTCACAGTCCTTAAAATACAAATTTTAAGGACAGAATTTTGCAACACTGACTAGAAATGCAGGCAAAACACCTCTGACTGTGGTGTTTTTTAGGGGGAAGAATGTTGTACACTATGGCTAAGGTCTGAAGTTGACAACTGTAGCAAAGTAAAAATCCCAGTGCCCCCCCCCACACCACTCCCCCACAAACCAAAGGATTTGTTTGCTGTAGTCAGTTCAACATAGCAGGCTCTAGAACTGAAGGTTCACTTCATGTGGGGAGCAAGGGCACTGGTCTCCACAGCCAAACTGCTTCTTGCAGCAAAACAGTACTTTTATTCAAACAAAAGCATTTCAGTACTTGCATGCCTGCCTCTCCTCAAAACTGCTGCTACCCAGATATGTCCCTAAAGAGTTTTTTCTTTTAATACTTTTCTCTCCCACTTCTCTCTGGGGAGAGGTTTTTGTCTTTTTTTTCAGTCCTTCCACTGCGACAGTTGAATGACTCCCACTGTAGCACTCATAAAATCATTGCAAATCAACATTCTTAAGATTATTTCTCAGAGCAGGATTCAGTCTAGATTCAGATGCCTAAATTTAGGTATTTAGTTAATGTGTAGAAACTAAGTTGCTATAAAAGTGAAGCTCTGGAGAGATCCATACAAAACATATACAACCTAGTTTAAGGCATGACAAACAGCATTCTAGACCAGGAATTGTTCTGACTAATCCTTCCACTGGTTGTAAAGGCAGACTAAGTTTCTAATGTGCAGGCAGAGACTATTTGAAAGGCATCTGAGCTTGGATCCAAATCCCAGCAGCACCATAAAGAACTGCACCTAGCTGCCTAAACACAAGCACACAGTACAATATGAGATGCAGTCACATACCTAAAACATCCACATCATGTGACACGGGACTGATCCATGAAACAGACAAGTTTCTCACAAATAGCTGGAGTCCTAGTGGATTGTGTGAAATGCTATGATGACTGAACATCGCTTTTAGGAATTCCTTCAATTGCCCAAACTTAGCTATGCAGGGCCATTTGAAATGCTCTAGGGTATCTTGCTTGACCTTCTGCTGCCACTCTAGTAAAGGTCTTCTTTAGGTCTTCTGCTAAATCCATTGGTCTCATGTGGATGTCTCACACACCCTACAATGTCACAAGTGGCACTAGAGACCTATGTTTAGGCAACTTAGTGTCCCACATCTGCCACAGTATATATGCTTGGGAAAAAAAATCTGCTTTACACACAGCTGTGCATAAAATCCCCCTCTGCTGCAGCAAGCCCCAACATAAAGCCTCAATAATGGGAATTCAGCAACAGATATTAGGTTGATCATGTGCCTAGAGTAACAAAAAGACTCCATGGAGTAATCTGAATTTTACATTTTCCAGGCTGCTGACCAATCTAATCAATAAGAGATCGAAGTCCTTCAGATCCAACAATCTTTTATATTATGCACTGGAATATTTGTGCCTCAAACAGATGAGGCTGTCCATGCAGAGAGCAGTTTTTTGCAAGAAGGTAAACAGGGTGCTCAAGCAGCACAGAAGAACATCTAAAGGTCATGAAAATTTCAGACTTCATTCTCTTCTGTAAATTAGATAATGGGCTTGTATAACCCTATATGTAGTTTTGAAGATGGTAGTATCAACAGATTTTTACATTGACTCCTGCGTTGCAACCCATGCACTTCAAATTTGACTTCTACAGCTGTTCTTCTGGCTAGAGTTTCTTTTTTTTTTCCCCTCATAGGACTATGTAACTTTTGTGAAACAAATGAAGTTGGGTGAGGATTTAGACTGCATTAGTAAGCACACATGTCAAGTAACACTTCCCTCAAATCTTTTCCCTTTGATGCTCATATTAAATCTTTAGGTCAGCATTCATAAAAGAAACAAACTTTTCATTTTATTCCATTCTTTCACCATACAATCTTTTACTAATATGACTTGACAATTTTAGTAATTTATCCAATAATCACACAGTCTATTCTCTCTTTGATCATTAGTTTGGATAACATGTTAGTCCACTATGAACCTAGCAGCTGCAGATGTAGTTGGCCAAAGACCAGCCCTCAAGCTTTCTTTTATTAGCCTTCATTTTTAAAGTGCTTTTTCAGTATTTAGGCACTGGTCCACAGGGCTGATATACACCACTTCAGGAGCAGAGAAGTCTAAGCAAACAGTTCCATGTAGCAGCTGAGTACTCAGCAGGGGAGCAGGATACCTGGCAGGTAGGAACTACATGGCCAGGTAGGGTGATACCCTGTGCTTTGTGGCCAGGCAGCATAGCTGGCTCCACAAGAGGCAAGGATATGCTGCTGCTTTATTTTTCTGAGTTTGATCTTGCAAAAGGCACTCTAAAGAAACATTAATTAACATCAACGAAAAATGTGCTCAAAATGGCAGAGCTATGAAAAAAGAGAAAAGAAGGAATGGTTTGTGCATTCCCCCCATGTCCTGAGGAGAAAGGGGACAATCTTCTCCTTAGTCTGTAGTACACAACATATATGCAGGAAGAAGCAACCCTACACAGGACTAAGATGAAGGTTCAGTGCAGTAAAAACTGTCTAAGTGCACAGAAGCTGTAGTTTATCCTAGGGACACCAGCACATTGCGTGACATGCTTGCAGAGCTATCACACCATCCAAATTCCTTAAAACCATGCAAGAAATTGCTTTAATTACTTTATTTCCGTTCTTTAGCTTGTCATTGTTTTGTATTCCCTTTGTTCTTATATTTCACAAGTGTTTTTAATTTTCAAACCTCTTTTTTCAATATAGATTTTTCAAGCTCTCTAGATTGTGGTGAGACACATATTAAGGAATTTTATATATTAAGAAAACAACTTCTGGATTCTCCAAAAATACAAGGGTTGGGTTTTATGATCTCTTTAACACTACTTTCCAAACTGAAACATCAAAAGCTGCTGTCCAGTTTCTAGTGGTTTTATTTCTTGGCTGAAAACTCTTAGTTTAGGTAAGTCTGTAAGATATAATTTTTTCTGTCACTTACAGACATTCTATAATTGAAAATACTGAAGGACAATTAAACTTCAGGAATGACTCTCTTCAATTCTAACTGAAGAAAAAAATAAACCAGCATTCAATGGTAACAAGGCAAGTTGGACAATCCTGCAGTCAGAATTGATACCTTATTCTATTGTTTAACTGCTCTGATTTAAACAGCCATGGTTTTAATTCTTCTTTAAGCCAGTTGCATTTAAGCCAGAGATGCGAGGCAGTATGGGTTCTAGCACTGGCTACAGATATGAGTGTATGCACATGTTTTATCCTCAGCTGTGCCAATAGTTTTCAAACCTGACCCACTGTCTCAAGGCTTGGCCCATGCTGGGTAGCGTGCCAGTTCTCCTGGCTCATGCCAAATGCTGTGCTGACAAACATGCAAGCTGCACCAGTCAGCATCCCGGCCCTGAAAGCATCAGCACCTCCTTCCCTAGAGTCAGCCTGGAAAACTCTTAGATTAAAAAAGCCATAAAAAATGAAATTGTCATGATTTTTAGTTTTTCTGTAACATATAGTGTTTGAACTGAAACTGTTTGCCTTTGTTGCAAAATTGTTTGAAATTCCAACCTGTGAGTGTTAAAATTGATTGTATAGAACTGGTAAATTTTGAGTGCCAAAAGATTATAATCTATTATAATCTCTGTTAGGAATACAGAGACCTTTGTTAAATGAGAAATTGTCTAACATGGTTGGATTAAGGGTTGACAACTTTTTTTAAACCTGTCTTACCAGAGGCCATCAAACTTTCTTTGGCCCAACTGGTATGGATTTTACTTCATTAACGAAAATCCAGGGAGGACTCCAAGTTCTTATCTACACTGTGAAATAAATTAACTGTGGCATACAAATACCCTAACTACCAGAGACCTAAGCTGGTAACTTCACAATGATCAGCTCAGCATTACACAGGCTTCATCAGCCTGTCACAATATGCAGTATAATGGCAATGACCCAATGCTGTTAACAAGTTAGTACTGAATGCACCATCTTGAGTGAAGAGTCAGGATGAAAACATTCAAACCTCATCCAGTTCAAAGTTGGACTGTATTTTATCTACTTAGTTACCCTAAGAGGGGAGCTGATTTGCCCTGCACCTCCTAACTTAGCACAGGAAGAGACAAGGCTAAGACCTTACCACAGTGTTACACACTGCCTTTAAAGTCTTGGTCTTTGCCATGATGAGTTTTGCATGCACAAAGATCTATAAACATCCAGTATCCAACAGCACTACTAGCAGCAGCCCTATCAGCACTGTAAGCAACAGGTAGCTAGAGCATGTCCTGATAAAAACCACAGAATTACTAATTCTAACACAGAATTATTATGGGAAAGTGTTACAGGGAACATTTGCTGCATTGAAGAAAACACTTGTGGAATATACACATTTGGGGCATCTCATCACTTGCCTTCCGTGCTAACTGCTAGGAAAACCTTCCGCTTTTTCTTTTTTCCTCTCACTTGTTTGCTCTCCTTTTCTCCATGAAAGTAGATATCATCTTCACTATAAATCTATACCATCAGCTGCAGGCCTTGTAAATGCATGTCAGCCCCTTACAAACCTGCTTCAACATCCTCTGTGCAACACACTGCCCATATAAACAAGTTCCAAGGCATGTGAGACAGCTGTCCTTCATACACTTAAATCAACCACAGTTGCCCTTACATTCCAAATATACCCTGCCCCACTCTGGTGAAGGCACAAGCTCCCGTGTGACTAGAACAGAAGATGTCTAAGTACAGTTGTAAGTCAAAGAGTAACTTCTTCTTCCCTCTCACCACAAAAATTGATTAATTTCCGAGTAGCTCAACTTCCAGTGCTGGAGGCAGGAAATATTCCAGGACACAAAGGCTGAAGACAAATGAGAGAGGAGGAATCACTGTCACTTTGACATAAATCATCTTAGTCTGACGTGGAATCTAACTGTCAACTTTGCACACGGATTGCAGCTCTCGGATCACGTTTCCATTAGATACTGAAAAGGATCTTTTGTGCCACTTGAAATACTAGACTTTACTGGTATAGAGATATGCCCTGGAATGAACTTAATAATCTATTTTTTCCTCAAGACCTTAGTGTTGTCAGTATCAGTTTCCTTAATGCAATCTCCTAATCTTAGTCTGTATCTTCACCTCTTTGAAAAGCACATTTCTTTAAACAGAGATCAGTAACGGGAATCCAGGCACAGCATAAAAGACAAAGCTTCCAACTTATTTAACATAATTTTTAACAATTTTAACAACAGAAAAGAATCTGCAGTCAGAAACAAATGACAATATAAAAATACTTCATGCAGCATATTATCTACATTAATTCTCAAATCTTGTTTTTAACTGTCTATATAGTCTGCATTTATTAGGGTACTTCAGCAATACTTCTATTCTACTAGCCAGTTCCCAAAAATCAGCAAATGAATGCTACATACAATGCGGCAGTAGAAGAAAATAGATGTAACATAGTATATTGCAGGCACATAATACAGTGCTGCATCATATGCTTCATATTTCAAACTTCACTGGCTATTGTAACAGATCCAGACTGTCTCCAGGCTTGCCTGTGGTGAGGTGAGTAGGAGGTACCAAGCAATGCTGACTGGAAGAGGTGCAGGGCAGTGCCCCCCACAGCTCACAGGACAAGGGTGTGCTGCTCAAATCCCCTGGCCACAGGACAGACTTGGGGTGAGAGATGGGCCCCTGGGCAGCTCCCCGTCAGTACCACCTCTGTGGCCCTGCCTTTACCTGACAGCATAGCACAAAGTTTTCACATGACCATCATTCCTGACTACTCCTGACAGGGTTGTAAGCAAATCCTGTAAGAGTATGAATGACCAAGAGGGGTTAATCTCTGCTGACACTGAGGTGTGCATGGTGTGCTGCCCATGGGGTACAGTCCTGTTCAGTGCCACACCACTCAGGGCCCAAGGTAGCTGAAGGTACGGAAGATTATCTGTAATATTCTCTTCTAAAATCAGCAGGTCTAACAAACAGCATTTAAATGTCTTACAAAGTCAAAGTGCCCTTCTGTCTTAGGTTGTAATGCAAGATGTAACAAAAAGTATATATTCCATTACTGGGTGGGGCAGTGTTCTTTATCTCTTCCACGACCCATCCTCCCTCTGGGGGATATCTGCTGTTAATGGGCCATTGAGTCTTACTGCATGACTGATAAAATTATATCACCCCATTGTGAGATGCTCCACCCAGGGGGAGGAGCCCAGCATTCCTACCTGGATAAAATCTGAGATTCAGAACACCAGAGCAGCCAGTTTCCTCTGGATTCCCAGAGGAAGACCAGACCCATCTCGCCACCACTGGACCTGCAGAGGAAAACTACACCCTTCTACAGGATCATTGCTTCAACAGAACATCTATCACTACAGGAGGACTCCAGCCATGGTTTTAACCAGACTGCTACCAACGCCCTGACCAACATTGTGTCAGATTGTATTCTGACTCTGTCAGTGGTTTTTTTTTGTACTACTGCATTTTTATTTTAATTTTCTTAGTAAACAACTGTTATTCTTATTCCCATATCTTTGCCTGAGAGCCCCTTAATTTCAAAATTATAATAATTCAGAGGGAGGGAGTTTACATTTTCCATTCCAAGGGAGGCTCTCAGCTTCCTTAGCAGACACCTGTCTTTCCAAACCAAGACACTTTCTTACTGTAATCATAAAGGGCCAGCACCTCCCAATGCAAAACAAAGCAAGGAGCAATTATTTCTAACATAGTAGTCCATCAACAGTACTATACAGATCACTTTTCTGCTTCTTCTTTACTCTGGCATTCATATGTATATATGGCCTGTGCACAGCGAGTGTGTGTTCATGCAGATAGACAGGTATGTCCACTTATTTACTGCTTAGTTTTAGTTATGATTCAATTTACTAGCCACAGTGTTATTAGCTTTTCTGCATGGGTACCTGCACTCAAACAAGCAAATGAAAATGCAAGCACAGATTATGGCCTTCTGTCCCCCGCAGCCTGTTTGTTTTGTGATCAGAAAAATCAAGTGGCCTTGGTTACCCAATGTGCCCAGAAAAATAACATTCATGTATCATTTTACCCTAACATGGCTCATTTTACTATGGCTATTCATTTTACCAAAACATGGCTCTCATGAAAGAAACTTTCCAAAGAAGCAAACTCATGGAAAGAAATAAAATATTAAGAGTTAGTAACTGCTGAGTGCTTTGACATTCTATTTCCACCAATACCTTTCCATAATTAAGTTCAGATTCCAGAATTTTATTCCTTTAGCTAGCTTTCATTCTTTTCCAGTATAGTGTTATATCTGCTAGTCAAGCTAATCTCACTACAGAAGCAATTCAAATAAATGAAGGATTTCTAAATATTAACTAAACTAATAACAAGCACCATAATTAGCTTTTTAAACCATGATATATGAAAGCAGAGGTCAGCAGTGACTAGAAATATGACACAAGTGATACAAAAATCAGGCACTGTTCTGTAGTTTCTTCCAGGAAGGTTTTGTCTTCTACAATTCTGGGTATTGTTGCTATAAAACAACACAACTTACAAGCCAAGCAAATTTTAAAAACCAACAAAAAATCAACTCAGAATTAAGGATTAAACCCCTACACTTACCAAGTTATCACAATTTAAGTCTGGGGAAAAGTAAAATAGAATTAAGTAAATTGAAATATTTTCTTTAGACAATTCTGAAACACTGCTTTTAACTCCTTAATTTTTCAACATTGCAATAAATTCAATTTCTAATAAAGAGTAGTTTTGAACCAAAACACTCCTTCAGAGTTCATACCCTCAATCAATTTGATAATTATGAGATGCCTAAAAATGAACGTGAAATCCATCAGTCAAAGCTTTATTAAAAAGGTAACATTTTCACTGATAAAACATGTGATTAGAACTTTCTGACCTGCTCTGTTTTGGTCTTTTCTCATATTACAGATCATATTTGGTCTCACTTTTGGAGCTTCAAAAGGCCTGATCTAATTCAGTTCCTCTGGAGACAAACCTATCTCAGAGAAAGAAGTTTTTCAGATTAGAAATTGACATAATTTTGAATATAGGTTTCAAAACCAATAAATAAAGGATTTTTCCTAACTAAACCTTGGGGACTAAGCAACTGAGATAGCTGACTAAGAAGAATGGTTAAAAAACCAGAAACTTGAGTGTGGTTTCAAACCAGTTTTCAAAATGCAGTCCTTCCAATTTTATATTCAATTTCTAAGAAAAGAATGCTTATTTTTGATGCCATAGATTCTAATCACATGGCATGACAGCAAAGAAAACCTCTCACTGAAGTTAATGCTCTGTCTTCTCACTATCATGGCTGTATAATGTGCTTTTTAATGCACGTTTAAAAAAAGCAGTTTTACACATCTTTATTCCTTGTGATATGCTTAGGGAAACTGTCTCTTTTAGGAGGCAATTATGCATGTTTCTAAATAAGACTGTAGATTCTCCTTAACAAAATTTTTAGTTTTCTTTTACTCTGAAATAACCTAGAAACTTAATGAAGATTTAGAAAATAAGTATTTCAAAAAAATAATAACAGAAAGAGTACAAACCTCTGATTGTACATGCCCCGGAAATTATAATTTGCTCTGTAATTGGGAATTGGCTTTGGATCTAACGGCCTGTAGATGGCAGGCTCTCCTCTTTTCATCGCCAGACCATTCAGCTCCACAGTTGGTGTTATACTGCCTGCAAAAAAACAATGTAAGCAAGGTGCTTAAACCAGGAATACTGAAAAACACACAAGCAGGACTGAGATGCAAAGAGAGACTTAAATTAAAAAGATGCAACTAAAAAGACATTAGTTTTTTTTTAAAGATGAGACTATAGATGCCTATTTAACCACAAGCAATGGAAAAGAACATTTAAAAATATCTCAGTGCATTCTCTATGCAGTTTCAGTGGATTAATCTTCACCTATGAATAAGAAAGTCAGTGTAATAACCAAGCTATTTATTCATCTTTCCAAAGTACTTACAATACATTATGACACTTTCTAAAAGAACTATAAAAAGAGACTAGAATAATGTGTCTTTCTACTAAATACCATTAAATAAAACCACAAAAAGAGCAAAGAGTCACTGAAACAAGCATGAAGTAACAGGCATTACTGCAGTCATTCAGGAGTCTTACAAGTTAGAAAAAATGTTTTATTTGAAAGACTTGAAAACTTAAGACTATGTCTAAGAGCTAATAGTCTCAGGAATGATCTAACAGACTGAACATACAGTTCCTGGAAATCAGTGCAACTACAGCCATCTACTGGTGACAGAATGAAAAAATAGAACATAGCCAGTACTCGTTCACTTGCAGGGTTTCAAAAATGCCAAATAAGCTACATCCAGCTTCTTTCTTTCATTTTTTTTCTTAGATAAAACATTCAGTAACCCCCACTTACACTGTTGTAAGAGTATCCTAAATGAGCTAAACATGCACTCCAATAAAAGGAGTTAATGTATTCTGAAAATATTTTCAAGAGATTCAAATAAATTTACTCTTAAAAAAGCTATGATTAATTTTCCAGTCTGACATCAAAGCTTTATATGCCAAATGATGAAAATGCTTATGCAACACTTACCCAAAAACTTATACCAACAACAATTCTTATAATTTCCAGAGCAAGACATTACTATCAATTCAAATTTTTTATAAAACTACAAAATGTCATTTTGATGAGAAAATACCTGTGCATATACAATGCACCTTTCTTGAAGCAAAATTATAGTGTTAAGTGATAAAACTTTTAATTAATTCTCTTAAAGCCTATTCCTCTTGTAGCAGATTTTCCCAGATAAGAATGCTCAAAGCCAAAACACTAGAAACTCAGTAGTATTCTGCAATGTCAAGAACTGAACTCGGGGTCACTTTTCATAGAGGTTTGAGCCTCCTGCTTTCTAAGCAGCCAAAGTCACAGTGACTGTGAAAGAAACAGAGCAAAACCAGTGTCCTAGGTCTGGAGAGACAACGTACTCCAAATGTACTCTCCAAAGGAGCGAGAGAACACTACCACACCACTCTCAGACTTCATGGCTAATGCTCAGGATAATACTTACAAGGTCTAAAGGAAAATTTACTCCTGTTTTTCTCTTTCCAACACAGAGAAGATTAACTGCAAAATTACTTCATTTTAAGAAAGTGGCTGAAGAGTACATTTTTAAAAGAGCAGGAGGGGCAGACAGAAACTAAAGGGGGAAAAGGAAAAAAGAAAAGAGGTGGGGGGAGGACTGTTTAAAAATAAAAATGAGAAAAGATTCTCAGAACTTGATTTCCTTTACACTAGTCTGAAATGAAGTTATGTTTTTTTTTTCTTTAATGAGCAAGACAGAACAGAGCATATGCATGAGATGTGTACCTCAGAAGGTTTTGCATGCACTGAAGGCAATCTGTGGGTAACAGCTCAAAATAAAGGATGCAAGACACCAGTATACATTCTTTCTATTATTGAAACAAGTTTCTAAAGCCACATGAAAGTTTTTTGAAAGCATAGGTTGCTCTGAAGAAGACCTCAGCATGCAGGAAATTACCTGTCAAAATTCTCATGCCAAATCCCAGCCTTTTGTTTATGCCAGAGATGCAATTTCACAGGATCAGACCAGATAAAATTTCCAATTTCGTTGGAAAGTTAGCTAAAATAACTCTTTGAGAAATGTGTTTTAGTTAATTCAGTCTGGTTTTCTCCTGTCTGCTTACTGTTGATCACATACCGTCACTCTGTACACATCTAAGCATTACCTAAATAATATATTCCCTTCCAGTTCAACCATTTTTGGTAGGTACATTAAAAATCCTTCCATGAAAACTCACAAAAGGTTCCATGTTATCCAAACATACTACAGCTATGTTGATTTTCATCCTACAAATTCAAGTATCTTGTTAAAATTACTTATTTAGTACTATAATCTGCCAACAGGTCAACAAGATCTAACACTCAGAGGAAAACGTCATACCTGGATTATTGTTGACATTGTTTTTGGGTGGTCTAGGTGTTGGTTTGGGAAGGGTGGTTTCATTCAACGCTTTGCTAGCAGCAGCATGTTGGGCCTTTTTAATACTGCTTCCTTCAGCTTCCCATGTCTGTTCTCCAAGAGTCAGCTGAACTGTGAACATCTTCAAAGACAAAGAACAGGTAAACACTGGCAAGGTTATCACTGTGGATTAGAACAATATGCATAAAAGCTTCCAGGGCTGAAGAGAAACCGTGCTCTCTTTTCATTGTATTCAACTCCCAGATAATGCATCTGATTCTTCCAGAGATCAGTGACATCTTATCAGCGAGCAACATTTGGCCCTTCAAATCACAAAGTAAAGTAGTGTCAATTATCAAAGAACAGAATAATATTTAAACCAGGTAAGAATAACTTCAGAGCAAACTGATATCTGCTCTTGGAAGACTATGCACAGGTCAGCTAAGAGCACATATATTTGAATATGTTTAGTCACTGTACTTGTAGAAAACAAATACCAAACATGCTAGTGAGAAAAAAAATTAATTTTATAATAATTGTGAATGAATATAAATCACTACACACTTTTCAAGGCAGCAGAGAATTTGGCTCAGATAGTTTTACCAAGTGAATTAATTTCTCACAGACCTAGATTTCTAAAAATAATGCCTTTTGTTAGGGCAGTCACAACTCAAATATGTTCAAAAAACTATAAAGTAAGAAACAAAAGACATTATCTTTTTAAACGAAACTGCAGCTCTTAATCTAAAATCTATAGTGAGGACAGGAACTGTAATGTCCAGAGTTCAGAAATGAACTGATAAAAACCATATATTTCAAATTCTGTGACAGAAGGCTATTTAAAGTATCCATGCTGTGCAAGTTGTGGAGCCAAAACTCAGTGCATGTTTCTATCTTCAGTATGATACAATGATGTTCTGTTTAATTTGAGCATCTAAGAACAAGCAGAGAAAGGCTAGGAACTCAATATATTTGCCTAGATAAAAGGCAGGCCTTAATAGTCAGATACACACAGTAAACTAAGATATACCTACCTCAGAAAACAGACTAACTTACTTGAATCAACAGAAAAAAAAAATCTACATATTAGTAGGAGCAGTATATAAAGTAAAATTTTAATTTTGACAGCTCTCTCATTTTTTAACTTATTTAAACTTGCTAGATCCAGGACCAGGTTTTTAGAGATGAATATGGTGGGCAGCCTTTAAATCTACCTTACATACACATTTTTTAGCATGTACTTGCAATCAAGCATTTGAACACAAGTATGTGTGAATCTCCCAACTCAGCCCTCTGCATATGCACATACTGCATTCAAACTGAATGTTATAAATACATATTCGTGTCTTAATTACAGCCTTGAGTTTTGGCCTACTGTAATTTTCAGAAGCACAATGCAAGTCCCTGTATCACAGCTCCTTTTGCCATATTGTTTTTGCCACAGCAGTCACAACAATTTCCTCACGGAAGAAAGAGAGAAATAGTCTCTTCATTTTACCCTCTGTCAAACCCTACCCCCACCCGAAAACTAAGATGGGTATTAGAGCTAAATACCCATAATTATATAAATTACCTACAAAGATACATCCTTATTACAAAAAAAGTTGAAATTTGATTTCTGGATCCGGAGTTTATATATTATATATTTTATATTTTGCAAGAAAGTATCAGTGTAGTATTTTTATAGGAGGAGGAAAATCCTGAATTTAAATGAAGATATGATTAATAATGGCTGCTTATCTACCTATAACTCTTAGTGCTTAGAGCTATAAACAGGAACTCAGGATGATAAAGGGCTTGCTCAGTAAACTTCTGCCCACCAGAACACCTTCTCACTGAACACATCTGCCAAAAAAACTCCTGCAAAAATCCACACATAGAAGTAGGTTTACTCCTGTATTAAAGGAATAAACCTGCCTAAATCTAAACTCTGGAGCAGACAAGGGAACATTCAAGTCATGGAATACCAGAGCTAACAGTTCCGCTATTGAGAGACATTTCTTGCCTGAGGAAATTTCTATTCCTTACATCCAACATAATTTACCTGATGTCCAGAGAGCAGAAATGCAAAGGCCACCACGCTTGTGCTTGTTTTCACTCTGCTGTGCTCATAAGGTCAGTCTTTCTAAGCTCTGACAACTCTTTACTCCTCACTTCTTCTGTGTAAAACCTTCTCTCCTCCTTCCCAGTTTTGAAGTGCTACATCCCTTACCCCTTTCCCTCTTTTCTGTATCACCATCCACTTTCTTTTGCCACTGTTCCTTTTAAATTTGTGTCCTGAAATGACACTGACATAGAAGGACAGAACACATGATCAATCCAACTAACGCACTCCAAAATGTCATTTATGTTAACAAAGACTTTCTAATCTTTCTTATGATGAAGAATCCACCTGGAGGGCAGACTCCTGGAAACTGCACTGTTAGGAAGAGCCACTTCTCTCCCAACTGCTCTGTTTCTAGTTTTCCATTTCACCCCAATTGTCTAAACTCATTTTCCAGAGACAACTAGAAAAAAGGGTATAAAAATTTACTAGCATTTGTGGTCACAACACAGACAGCTATCTTGTAGAGCTTGCCTGAAAATTGTGAAAACCAGTGGTCAGGAATAGACTATGCATACATAGGAGCAAAGCATGTGAGAAACTCCTTGAATGGCAAAGAGCAACAGCAGCATTACATCCTGCAGGTCATGCTTCCCATGACAGATTCAGGTCTCTTTCACATATTCTGTCAAGTGTCATATTATCAGCAAGACATGATACTAAACTGCTGTGAGAGTCATAATAAATTCTATTTCTTTCTTTGCTTTCCATAGGTCAAAACCTGCATAATCTTACTAATAGCACCCTTGTTCTTCATGCATTTCTCTCCATACAGCACGTAACTGTATTTTTTTACCACTATGAGCACAACTAAAAGAATGAGGTAAATTGAAAAACTGAAAAATTAGGAAATTCATTGAAAATCTGGATTTCAGAAGTGCAAGTAATGCAGACTTAAGTAATTTCACTAATATCAGTTCCTTTAAAAGTAATAACAAATATATCATAGAATCTATAAAGTTGGAAAATACCTCTAAGATTATTGAGTCCAAACTTTGACCAACACCACCACACCACACAAGCCATACTATAAAGTGCCATGACCAGTCATTTCTTGAAAACTTCCAGGGATGGCTATTCCATCACCTCCCTGGGCAGTCTATTCCAGTGCTTAACCACCCTCTCAGTCAAATTTTTTTTTTATTATTTCCAGACTGAGCCTCCCCAGGCACAGTTTGAGGTTATGTCCTCTTATCCTGTTGCCAATTTCTTGGGAGAAGCTCCCCCCTTCCATATGTGAACAATTTCTTAGCCTAATGAAATTTTAATTATAACATGAATGCCATATAACTCAAACCTCCTTTCTGCTGAGAAATGTAAACAGCCAAAACCACACCGCAACCAAAGCAATTATTTTTTCACAGAAATGGAAAGAAAGGTAACACAATAAACACAACAGTGAGAAGTTACAGAAAGCCCAACAAATTTAATATGCTGCAACCTCAAACCAAACAGCCAGTGTACCCTGTGGTGCCAAACACCTCCAGGAAGAGGAAGAGCACTTCAATTTTCATTTGCGACGAGGAACGCTAAAAGCAGCCCCACACCTGCTGACATCATTTCCACCGCTGTAAGGTGTTCAGCAACGCCAGCCAGAGCTGAAGGTCAGTGATTTCCATCAGTTCTGTACTTGCTGGCAACACAGTGTGCAACACAGAAACAAGGGGCAAGGCAGAGACAGCCCAGGAGGAGCTGAAATTGTTACTAACATACACCCCGGCCCCACTGCCTCATGTGATTTGGCCACTCCAGAAATACTAAATCCAAAGCAGCTACTAATTATGCCAGTGTCTCGCTCAGACTTTTCCAGGATTATTTTCCTCCCCCTTTGCTCCTAACTAGGGAGGAAATTTAAAATTATACCCCAAAATTACTATGAGGATATTCCTCTGTATTCCCCATCATCTGAAAGCATTCCAATTTTTACTTATTAAGTTGGACATCCAAATTGATACATGAACTGGCCAGAATTTGCTGTCATTTCAATAGAAATTTCTATGCTCTAATCACATTAGGTGTTTTAGTATAACCCTACATTGTAAAGTTGTAAACACAGTAATAAAACTTGTGCCCTAGAATTCAAGATTCAAAGACAGAGTATCAACTTCATGGACAAAGAATTGCAGCAATAAGCACTTTAAAAATGTCACAAATTTGTCATCACCTGCATTACCATGAAACAAATGCAGAGGTAGTTATCAGAGGCATGCTGACTGCAGAGAAAGATCCATGCAGCCTAAAAAGCAAGTGCTCCAGAAAGATTAAGGAAGGGTGATACCCTGAAAAGACCTTCATGAGGTCTACATAAAGACCAGAAAATATAAATTCAAAGATGAGAGACAAAGTAAAGTACAAAATGATCTACAGGGCTTTTGTAACAGAAATACAGGCATATTTTCCAAAAGTGTGGTAAAAAAAAGCAGCAAAACAAAGAACAGGAAGAAAGCCCTTACACTAGAAATGTAGCTGGGTTTGACAAGCACATTTGTCCAAACCATGATATTATCTGTTCAGCATGTAAGGTATGGCTCATCACCTGGAACTGTGACCTTACCTTGGCATGAGCAGGCCCTCTTTCATTCAGAAGCTTATACTGGGGTTGAATTCTATTGAAACGGGCTAACTCATTTACCAGACACATTGGAGTTTTCTCTTTGGGGTTTGCCATGTTATCTTGGAGAGGAGCTGTAAATAAAGAGTCTGTAAAGTTTTTGTGGAGAAATGTACTCTTCACAACTTCACAAAGCTTTGCAAAAGCAGCATGCTTTAAAAAGAAAATACTTTGGCTAAAACACAACTTTTGCATATATGCTAAATACAAAGTTTAAATACCATTTATATATTAATCACATGAGAATATGTAGTTCACAATAACAATTTTGACTACATGCAATTAAAAAAAGCCCCAAAACTATTTCTTTCCAAAATGTCTTTATGAAAGATGACAGTGCAGGAGAGCATATGCATATTCTAGATTTTCTGTGTCACCAAAGCTTACTGTCAGGAGTATACTGGTTCCTGGAATTGATTACTCTTTTAGAATGGTTTTTCCACACTTTAAAGCAGAAGTGGGTAGCATAAGAGGTATGAGACAAATACAGTAGATGAAATCCTGTGGTCCCCACTTGTTTCTGCCAGCTTCTTCCCAGTGTTTTAGACTTTTCTCACAATAATGAAGTCACTCTCAGAACGCTCCCATAGAACACCTCCCCCTTTAAGGATTTAGTTCTGCTTTTTTTAGACTGTTTCACTTTCTGTGGGTTTTTAGCAATTTATTTGTATTTATCCCTAACACACACACATTGTCATTTCTCACTTAAATTGTTAGAACGCTTTTGCATTTTATACCCAGTTTAGCATAGGAACTACAAATTTATTAGGCCACAAAGGAAACACAAATACTGCCAAGCAGTCAGAAGACATTCTGTTCTAGGGAAGAGAAATAAACTTGGAGAACTTGCTGCCCCACTAAAACTTCTCTATAAAAGATACCCTGAGAATCTGACAAAATAGACATGTTCTTCCCTGAGCTTTTATATCATTGATCAAAAACTTCACTGCAAAACTGAGCTCGATAAAGGAATTAAACTTAGTAAACAGTTTATTTAGCCAAAACATTTTTCTACATGGGTTTTCTCCTTTATTTTAATCCTCTTTGAGACCTAATTATTATCTCATTAAATTAACAAGTTCTTCAAAAAATTAATTTGAGCACCAAAAAAAATATATCTGGACCAACTTACCTGGTGAGTTGTTCAAAGACGCGGGATCCACGAGGCTGGCAGTGGGACTGCTACAGCTGGCAGCCGATTCTGAAATGGATCCATTCATTGAGGATGGCAGACTCAGTGTATTTGTAGCTGTAACTGGCAGGGGTAGCACCACAGGGGCCATGGTGGGTCCAGACAGGTTTGCTGTAGTCTGCATTTTAACTTGTGCCATTGCCTGTCACTGCAATAAACACATTATTATCAGCAGAGCACTTTGCATTTTGAATGTCCAATGACTACAGCGTTATTAACAACACTCCTTTTTCGCTCCTGGATCTGGGTCACAAAATTGCCCACAAAAGTCATGCCTCTGCAAACATTACTTCCAAATGGATGCACAGAGAAACAGAGCTCAGTGCCAAAGAACATCACTGGAGAAGAACCCGCACACCCTGGCTCCAGGTTCTGCTTTTCAATGGTGGAGTCACCCTGCCTGGAATATGGCAAGAAGAGTTACGATTCTAGAATTAAGGTCTACACAACTATTCTGCAGATGAGATAAGCACATGCTAGTATCTTCAAGAGAGGATGACTTTGCAACCAACTGCCACAGCAAATTTGCAAACTTTTCCCATTGTTTTTCCAGTAAAGTGCACCTAAAATATCAAATAGGCTATAAGAGAAAAATCCCCTTTCTTTGGCCTGTTGCCAAACTAGAAAAGACAAAAAATGAAGGAAAAAAAAAAAAGGGAGAGAAAATACAAACAAGCAAGTAAAAAAATAAACAACCCCACCAAAGATACATGTTGTTAAAAAAAACCCCACTGCTTATTCAGTCAACAGGTGGAATACTTAAATCCTTGCATAAATTACTGGCAGAGGTACCAGGATTTCCTAAACTAGCCTTTTAACTCAATAGGTAAAACATTTACCTGGAATATGCCAGGTACTAATTATCTGTTTTCATCTGCCCAAATCAGTTTCTTTATTGCCAATACCTGTTCTCAGGCTAGGTCTACATGCATAAACAAACCAGGCTCAGGGCACCACTCCATAATACTCACTGAGAGTATGCTCCTTGGCAAAATTTGGGCTACTGGCTGAAAAATCCTCCTGCTGCAAAAACCACACAGGAGCAGTTTAGGAGCCTGCAGGCATCCCAGATAATCCACATAATTAAGAGGGAAACCAGTCATTGTCAGACATCTGTGAAACAGGTTTGGGTTTCTCCTGTCCCACAAGGAGCAGGATGATATATTTTACATTTTTACATTTTTTACATTTACATTTTTATATTTTCAGCAGTATGGACATAGACTGGATTGTTTAGGATTCATACATGTAGGCTGATCTGATAGAGAGACAAAACCTGTGAGAGCCAACAAGCAGCCTGGGCAACTGGGACTTCTCCCAGCAGCAGCTCTCCTCCTGCTGGCTAAGGCAGAGCAGGGGTTCAGCTCTCATCCATCACAGGCAGCACCCCTTACCACTAAGCTCTTTGCTCCTTCTGCTGGGGCAATTCTCACTTCCTATTAAAAAACAAAAACAAACAAAACACTAAACCAAAAAAACAAAACAAAACAAAACAAAACAAACAAACAAAAAAATCAAAACAACAAACCCATTCAACACCTGAAAAACTTTCTAATGAAGGGCTTATTGAAATGAATAACCAATATAAAAATTTCTACTACCATCAGTAGTTTTGCCCCCTCCCAAACCCATTAAAAATATCCAAGTATCTTTACTCAGAGGGACAGTATTGTTGGATTAAGATCCTGAATCACTCATTACACCTTGGAGTACAAGTACTTTAACAGAGTTGCACTAGTATAATGAAAATAATAAATCCTATTACTGTGACTCAGTGCTTTGGAGAAGAGGCTCAGAGTAGAACACCATTTTTATTATTGAGGATAGCTGATTTAAGTCTCTGGAAAGGCAAAAGTAGAAAAAAATTCAAAACTGAGATGCAATCACCTGCCCTTTTCATAAGAATCTTCAGTAAAATACTAATAGTGACAGATTTAAAATATACATATGCAGTTAGCTGAGATACATTCAAATACCTCATGCTCAAAATAATATGTACTAAATTCATACTGTAAAAATCCTGCTATCACTTCACAGCAAATGCCATAACAATACAGCAGTATTGTTAGAAAGGCCTAACTTAAAGACTGAGAAGGTGTAGAACTATAGAAGTCTTTGGTATACAACACATCTGCTTCTGATTTTAAATACATCAGTATAAACAGGAGTTAACTGAAAAAGTTTCTTAATTATAAACGTTAAAGTCAATGATGGCAGAATTGGGCCACATGTCTTAAACATATTTAAATAAAACCATCATAACATGAAATATCATCACAATAACTGAAGTTTAAGAAACTCACAGTATTTACAGCATTTTAGCCTACAAACATGAGTATGAGAAAGGCATCACTCATTTGGTACTGCACTAAATACTACTAAACACCTGGTCTTGAGCTCTGCCAGTCGTGAATTACCACTTCAGCTTCCAGTACTTTAAAAGTTTATTCTTCAGAAAACCAGAACTTACTAATAAGCAAATAAAATATTATGTTCTACTGTACTGATGTTATAAAGGGAGAAATTGTGGGATGAATCCTTTTCTATTAAAGATAAAACAAGAAAAACCAGTTTAAGAATAGTATTGAGCAACAGCAAAAATGAACAATATAAGGTTTAGGGATAAAGAAGACACTAAAAGTATATAGAAAATTCAATTCTGAAATCAGAATTTATCATAATATATTGGGTGCTGGATTTGTTTTTGTTGTTTTTTTTTTTTAATGTACCTAAAGCTGCAGAACTCCTACAAGAAACTGTAACTAATTTGTAAATTAATCTGTATAAGCAAAGATGTCCAGGCAGTAATACAATCACAGCAACTAACTCTAAAGCAAGTGAGATATGGAGATAATAAATTTGTAATCAGTTCTAAAAATCCACTAGTAGAGAGTGACAACAGAAAGAATACAGTTGATATAGTGATGGCACATAATTTTCACACTACCAGGCAGCCAATCTTCTATGTCATGATAAAAGACAAAAACTCTATGTTCCACCTTTTCTTTACATTTTTTATATATATACACCAGTGCTGTACTGTTTTATAAACCATGAAGCAAAAACATTTTGGGGTCTTCCAGCCACAAGCACAAACATAATAAAATACACTGCTACATAAAATGTAGGACTTGGTGGAGAGAGATTTCACTAAGCTGGTCAGAGATGAAATGCAGTTACATAATCAAAATATTTTTACATCTTCTATGAAGGTATTTTTGAAAAATCTGACATATAAAAGGGACAGTCCATTTAGGATACTAAGATTACAATTAGGAAATTCCCCACACCCCATTTCAGGTGGCTACCCAACTCATATCTAGGAAATTCCCACACCCAAGAGAGGTGTCTCCAGAGAGACTTCCCTTCAAGTTTAGCAGTGGTTACGGACACTTGCACCTCTCAGAGAAAGCTGGACTGCACAGCTGTACCTCCCAGCTTTGTGCTTTTACTCAGCTGCCACGTTAAGACACAACAGAAATCATATTTCCTAATGTTTTAATCACACACATCTCTCCAGTCAGTCTGCAAGTCGCAGTGCTGCTGTTTTTGTAGGGCTACACTGCAGGGCTTACAGTGCCTTATGAGATGCTGCAATGGTTTCTCCTCGTACTCTCATCCACACAGATGCAGTAGAAATGCAATAGCAAACACATAAAGGGATGCAAATACACTAGAATTGCATTTTACTTCACTTCCCCTTTTGAGCACTTAGTACATAGGCAGCTACACAGGTTTCATCAAACAGTTGGTATTGACTTATTAAACTGTGTAGAAGCTGTGAATTTTCCTGACAAACTAAAAATGACCAAACCGAAACAGACTCTCACAAAAACAACAAAACCAAAGTCCTCACATTTGAAAGTGAAAATATTGCTGTAAAATACTCCATTTATCTTTTTTGTAATACATCAGGAACTTAACTTTACTCCTGAATTCTCTCAGACCCAGAGGGATGGCAAATAGGGATTACAGTCAGTTCATCACATGTCATCTCTGCCACTCCATCCCGCTAAGACTCCTCATATTCTCCTGCTCCAGCGTGGGGTTCCTCCCACAGGCAACAGTCCTCCACAAATTTCTTCACCATGACTCCTTCACATAAGCTGCAGTTCTTCCTGAACTGTTCCAGTGCGGATCCCTTCCACAGGGTGGCATCCTTCAGAAACAGAATGCTCCGGCAGGGGCCTCCCACAGGGTCACAAGTCATGCCAGTAAATCTGCTCCAGCCTGAACTCCTCTCCCTCCACGGGGCCACAAATCCTCTGGGTCTCCTCCACGGGCTGCGGGTGGATCTCTGCTCCACCATGGACCTCCATGGGCTGCAGGGGCAGAGCTATTTCACCATGGGCTGTACCACGGGCAGCAGAGCAGTCTCTGCTCTGGCGCCTGGAGCACCTCCTGCCCCTCCTTCTGCACTGACCTTGGTGTCTGCAGAGCTGTTTCTCTCCCATATTCCCTCCCCTCCCCCTGCACTTTCTGTTGTGCAGCAACTTTTCCTGCTTCTTAAATGTTATCCCAGAGACACTAAGAACAACACTGATGGGCTCGGCCTTGGCTGGGAGCAGATTCATCTCTGAGCCAGCTGGCATTGGCTCCATTGGACACAAGTGAAGCTTCCGGCAGCTTCTCACAGAAGCCACCCCTGTAGCCTCCCTGCTACCAAAATCTGGCTGTGCAAACCCACTACAAATATTCAGTTACATTTACAGATTCAGAATACTTTTAAAAATTGTGAATGCACTTGTATCATGATAAAATCATCATGCAGCATAAAGAATTAGTTAACACTTTTTCTGATTATTATTATCTTTTGTATTTTTCTGGAAACACTTTATAGCCTTAGATCTTGTGACATAAAATATGAACTAAATGCCTGGGTGAAATGATTCTTAGTCACAGCAATTGAATAAATAAAGATAGATAAAGTTGATAAAACACCACAAGAGACAGAAAGCCACGGACAATGAGTTTTCAGACCAAACAGACCTGTACTATGTGGGAAAACTGAAAAAGCAGTATGGGAAAGACAAGTTGTATGCACAATCAACAGATGGAGAAACTAATGACCTGAACAGTCAAAACAGAAGGCTGGGCTTCATCTGTGCAGAAGGTGAAAATACACATATGCAGTAGAGTAACCACACTTTCACACTGCTCCGTCATACTACCCAGACTACCAAACTTAATTTGTGCACAAGTATGTAATGGTGGCACATTCTACATTCTTGTGAAGGACTTTACAAATGGAACAACTGAGGGCCAGTCCGTGCCAAGCAAGAAAAATTACTTGACATATCTTGTATTTTATATAACCAAGAGCTCTGCTTATTCCTTCTGATCAGTGTCCATTTTCCACAACAGTACTACATTAATGGTCCCAAGTCCTTTTCTGCAGAACTGCTTCCCAACGAGTTCTAGCCTGTGCTCTCTTTGTGAAAGTGACTGTTTCCTAGCTAAGGAAAAGAGACTTTGTTCTTGTTTTCCTTGAATTTTCTTATTTAAAAAATCCCAACATAACAAAAAAAAAAAAAAAGACAATCTTTTATTTTTTTCAAGATCACATCAAATTTTTATTCTAATTCAAAAATGTTTGCAAGTTTTCTCTAAGCCTGCTTTACAGTATCTACAAATTTAATAAGTATACTGTTTTATCCACATCATTAATGAAAATACTGAAAGGTACAGGAACAGCAATCCAATAGACTGGGGGCGGTATCTAAGCAGGCAGCAAGCATCTCAAGGGTTTTTTTCAGACCAACCCCCATTTTGGTTAGAAGCTTGTTAACGAATCTTCTGTGAAAGTCCCAAGTCACAGAACTCTAATAGTTAACAGCTTCCTAAGAAGAGTTTGGTTTCAGTTTTAGCTTTAAAACTCCATTAAATGCTTGTTCTCCTTCTATTCTCCTGATATTAATTCATTTGTTCGGTTACACAAAAGTATACAAAACTGCCTAAAGGTAAAACATACTTCTGGTGTGCCATTTCTCACATTTAAGGCAAATATTTATACATTTGTGGGCATTATTATAAAAAGTACTAAAGACATTCTAAGCTTTATGTAATTTCTTTGTACTGTGTTATATCTAGTAGCTTATTTGGGGCTGACAAAAACCACACAGCTCTGCATTACCTTCAAAGCAACTTAATTAGAACTTTTGTCTTCTAAAACCAAGTAACAAGATGGGTGCAGAGCAGCAGTTTAGCAAGAGTATGACTTAAAGCAACAATCAGCAGATGGTTATCCACGCTTATTAGCAAAATTTATCTTTTTTATACATTTTAAATAGCAAAAATTAAAACATTAGGCATGGAATTGCACAGGGTTTTTCTGTTTTTTAAAACATATATATTTTTCTATATTACTGCTGTTCTCCCCTGTTTGTTCTTCCCATTTGCTCCTCCATCAATTTCAAAGCTTTTTGCCTTCTGAGGACTGGTTTGCCAACAGCAAAACTAATCTAATGACTTCTTGCCGTAGCAAGGGACAATCCCATGTCCTCTCTTCCCTGCAACAAAAAGCCTACACTTTCTGTCTCACTGAACCAGTTCATGTGGCAGGTAAGGAGAAAGATCAGAGGAGCATCTGGTCTGTACAAGGAGGGACACAAACTCCTGACCTGGAGTGGGTGCAAGGAATTAGCCCTTTCAACTCCTGCTAATCAGCTTAGCTTTGCTGTCAAGCCTTACACTGAAGTTCATCTCCTTCACACTGTTCCTCACAAAGCCCATGATCTCACCCCTGATGATTACATCTGGCCTGGTTTCTTTTATTTACCTTACATTAGAGAATCTTAGTTTCAATGGCTATATGAACATAACTACCAGTTAATTAACAGCTAAGTAATACATGTCAGCAAGTGAAGTGATGCTTTAAGAGCATTTACTTTGCTAAAGTATAAGATGGGTGGGGAGAAATCACCAACTTTTATTTTCATTGTTTTGGTAAGATATTTTACAAGCAAAGGAAGTGACACAGAATATTAGGGACTAGTACTCAAAATTTAAGAGCTGCAAGGCTTACAAAAAAGTTCCCCTTCTTGCTCAGTGTTAAACCCAGTCCCTGAAGACTAAATACTACAGTTTCTTACAATTTGGTTCCTCTGCTCTTGGACTGGAGCAGAGAAAGGATGTAGATAAAGCCCCAGGAAAGCAAGGAAGGGCCAAGCAACCACAGTGAACGCCAGGTCACAACATCAAATCCCATCACACTTTCAGATATTATCACCCATGGAGGACTATCCTTTGCCAACTCTCATGTACCATCAGTAAGAACCTTCCTGGGGAAAGGAAGAAAGGTATTTTTGGAAGAAAAAAATCAAATAGGAAACAAACTAAAAATCTGCAGTTGTATTTTTCAACCACTTCTTCGAACGGCAGTCAGCTCAACCTCTCTTGAATTACTACACGGAACAGGCACATTAAAACAACATAAAAGGACTTAAAACTTAGAAAGCTGAGGTAGAAACTGCTTCAACTTGCACACTTCTTCCATCATGAAACCAAATCTGTTCCCTAACTTCTAATACAATGTTGATCCAATTTGCTACAAATAGCATGCAAGTCTCTAAATCAATGACCACATTACCATTATCACAGAATCACTTATGTGGGAGTAGATATTATTTATATATGTCACTGATTCAATCCTTCTTTAACAACTCACTTTAAAATTGTTTCATGTAAATTTGAAAAGTAAAAAAACAAACCAGACAAATAAGGCAAACATTTATGGAATCAAAGACTAAACCTAATGGTTTTCTCAATCAACAAAATGGCCAAACATGGGGACTTTTGCTGCCATTTAATTATGAGGTGTTAGCAATAGGGCAAGAACAGGAGTCTTAGCCTACAATCAAGACTGGATTTATACAACTTGAAATACACAGAATATGTCACAGAGTAAATATAATAAGTAAACATTTAGGATGTAGTAAATTGCTTAAACCACTACAGCAGAATTCAAGTAACTAATACGAAAAATTGGTGATCTACAAAGCCATCTATGTGCACAGTACCTCTCACACCAGCACAGTCGCCCATATCATATGGCACTGCTGTACAGGCAGATATGAGGACTCAGATAAGGATTAAAGACATTTATAATTCAGGTTTACAAATATAAGCAATGTGTCTAAATTGTCACTGGAGTCAAAGGAAATACAGCATGGGACTACCATGATTTACCAGAGTGTATTGCGTTTGCATGGCCAAGCTTTGGCAGAGAGGATTACAGGGCTGGCTCCTGTGACAACCTGCCAGAAACTTCCTCTATGTCCAGCAGAGCCCACCCCTGGCAGATCCAAAGACAGACATGCTGCTGGTCAAGGCTGGGCCAATTAGGAATGGTGGTAATACCTCCAACGTATTTATGAAGAAAAAAACATCCTTGCATGGTTGTAATTGTGGGCAGAGAAGAGCAGGTTGGGAATATGTGAGAGGGACAACTCTGCAGACACCAAGGTCAGTGCAGAAGGAGGGGGAGGAGGTGCTCCAGGCACAGAGCTGGGATTCCTCTGCAGCCCGTGGTGATGGCCATGGTGAAGCTGCTCTTCCCCTGCAGCCCATGGAGATCCGTGGGGATGCAGAAATCTGCCTGCAGCTTGTGGAGGAGCCCCATGCCTCCCCATGCAGATGGATACTTGAGAGAAGGTTGTGAGCCCATGGGAGACCTGTGCAGCGAGGGGCCCTGCTCCTCCTGTCCCTGAAGGACTGCACCCCATGGAACAGTGACCCATGCTGGAGCAGTTTGGGAATGGACTGTCGCCCGCGGGATGGACTCATGTTGGAGAAGCTTATCAAGAACTATGTCCTCTGGGAGGGACCCCACCGTGCAGCAGGGGAAGGACTCCTCTCCCTGAGCAGCAGGAGAAAAAGCAGGTGATGAACTGACCCTAACTCCCATTCCTTGTCTCCCTCTGCTGCTGGGAGAGAACATAGAGCTGGAAAGGAGGGAGGGGTAGGAAAAAGGTGTTTTTAAGGTTTTATTTCACTTCTTATTTATCCTGCTCTGATCTAGTTAGTATTAAATTCAATTAATGTCTCTAATTTGAGCCTGTTTTGCCCGTGATGGTACTTGGTGGGTGATCTCTCCTGGTCCTTATCTCAACTCATAAACCTTATTATATTTCCTCTTCCCTGTCCAGCTGTGGAGGAGAATTAGAGAGTGCCTTTGGTGGGTGCCTGGTATCCGGCCTGGGTCAACCTACTACAGTTTTTTAAAGACTCAATAAACAATGCCAGCTGAGATGCCCTGACATAGCACATTTGGATACCTGCCTATTCCATCAGCTGCTGCTTCAGGAAGCAGACATTCTCTCTGAAGACTCATGCCACATCTGACACTGCATGTGGCAGCCAGTTCCAAGAAACCCTGACATGAAGAGGCAATGAAATGGCAATAATGTGTGTGTTTAAAGAAATATATTACACCAGTCGTCAGTACAAGCCAGCAGACCCAGGGAGTTATTCAAGGTGATCAACAAGTAGGCTTCTAATTTAGGATTAGCTAGCCACACAGCTGAGTGGCAGCTGAGAAGCAGACAGGGTAACTTAGTGTCTCAAACTGCACAAGATGCCAAAATACAGACAACTGAATCCTACCCAAAGTCTATTGCCAAACTTGTCTTCAACAAGTAAGTGATCATTGATGTTACTAAATCTAACAGACACAATCACAGAAGTAAATAAGCTCCCTTGCAGAGACATGTCTTCTTGTAAGGAATGATGGAAAATGCAGGGGTTAGGTCACTGACTGCAATTGTGCACATTTGCATGAGCAAGAGTCTAAAAACTTTTAACAAGAGAAACTTAACAGAAAGTGGAGCATACTGACAGGCAGGAATGCAACTCTTCTCTTGCTTCCCTGGCAACAGCGAGGCTGACATGAAAAAGCTGAGAAAAGAGCAACTCAGGCCACAGTGCATCTTACTGTGTACAGTAAAACTAACGACCCCAGACTGTACACGTGGCTAATTTGCTTTTCTAACAGAGAAATCAGTCAGGTCCTGCATATACCACTCAAAGACTCAAGTAGAGACTTCATAGACAAACATGAAACAGGGGTCCTAAGTAGAGAAACTTTACTAATATTCATCTAGAAAAATGATGGAAAAAAGGATTGCTATTCTGTATTAAAGTGGTAAGGGACATCAATCAGATTATCAACTTGAAGATCTCAATTCCAGAAGAAAACTAAAAGATAAAGAAAGGCAACCTGTTGCATCAGAAACTGAGACAGTTTGGTATCTCAAAACATTTCAACCTGTTTATAACCCAAATCCCAAGGGGGAAGGTCAGTCTGGTTTATATAAATGTTCGCTATGTTAAAATAATCTCATCAGAAAGTCTCTCTCAATTTATTGTTCCTGTCCAGAAAACAGAGAAGATGGCATAAAAGCCATGGAAATTTCCAACAGCCAGTACAAGCTAACCCAGTTCTCACAGTGCCACAAATTTTAAGCTCAGAAAAGACTCTGAACCATCCAGACAGAATATTGGTTCAGACACAGCCATCAGTTTGACCCAGCCAATACCCCTGAATTACTGGAGGGAAGAAAATGTGAAACTCCTTCATGAAAAAGCTAGATGACCATCAGAACCTTCTTTGTGGGAGGCCTTCCCCATCCAAAATTCATCATGGTTTGAGGTAGACCCCCCAAACTAGCTTATAGGTGGCTATAATACCTTACAGATCAGAGGCAGGACGGACACACTACCCAGCAATCCCCAAATATAATCCTTTTTGTATTTTCTTACTGCACCTGAGAGCAAGCACTAACCCAAAGCACAAGAGCTGGCTGTCCAGTATTGTAGTTCTTCAGCCCTCTCCCTTACCATGACTATAAACTACTTATGACTTCTTGAAAACTGGAAACTTGTATCTCCCCCAGACACTCTGTGATACATAATCATATCTGTAACATTTTTTAAAATATTAAGTGGTCATTACACTATCTTACTCCAGATACAGAACACTCATATTCACCTTATGTTTAAAAAAATTAAAAAAAAAAAAAAAAAAAAAAATTGTTAGTCAGCTGTCCTGAAGAAAAATAGCTGAATAGAAGGGAAGTCTAAGCCACTATTTTAACAATCAATCACCAGCTTAAAAGTGGAGAAGGGGATTAAGTAAATGAAAAAAACATGACTCAAACTTGACATATGGAGGCTACAGACTTGTTTGCATCAAATCTGTAATTCGTTCCTTATTTGTGATATTGGAGTCTAATCTGAGGTGCTTCCAAGAATCTAGTTTCTAATTTAATTAGTATTTTGAAATTTCTCTCCTGTATATTTCTAAAAGCTGCACTTTTCCCCCAATTTGTGCTAGCAAGTAGTAGTTACATTCCTAAAATCTCCAATAAGCTTTGATTTCATATTACAACATACTCCAAGTAAAACATCCCTCCAACTTCTGTTCTGAAGCAAGCAAAAATTACTTCTTGACTTCAATCCCTAACTAGAAATTGTATTTTATTAGTGGAATTCAGAAAATCATCTCAGTTTTCCTTGACAGCCTGTGACGAACTACTTCTCATATAATTTGAAGTAGTAAATTTGGTGAAGAATAGCAGAAATATGCCTTTTTCTTTGAAATGAAGTTACAGCTCCTGCTACCAGCCCTCCTCATACTATAGTGAGCTGGCTATAATTAACAGCTACAAGATCCTCAGAGCAGGCAGCTTCAGTGGACAAAGCAACAGGTGTTACACTCTATTGTTAGAAGTAGATAAAATTCTGGTTTGCATGCCTTTTTTTGTTCTCCATGAGAGTATTTAAACAAAAACACTGTATTTGACAGCTTAAGTGATCAATGCCCACACTGAAGTCTCATACAGCTTCCAAGAAGTTGCAGCTCCCAAAAACAGCTGGGATCAAATTGCCACCTTCTGTTCCAGAAACATTCCTGGAGTTTCCCCTTGTCTAAACTCTTCCACAGACAGGTTTTGAATTGCTTGGATATAAGATAATGTTGACATACAGTTCATACAGAGACTAGCTCTCTGCTCACTGGGAGACAAGATTGGGCTCTGCTCTCTCTCAGTACCTGTGAGATCAGGAGCTGATTCGACAGTCTCCTCCCTATTTGAAGTGCAGCCCTCCTCAGTCAATGAGGTAAAATAATTCCTGAGTATTGGATTGGGCCTAGCAAGTGATCTGACTGAAGATAAGCAGAAAATATAAGTTTTCAACTGGAGAAAATTAAGTTAAAGATGCTGTGTTTGGGAGCAGGGTCACAATCAATGCTAAACATTAGCTGAACACTAAAAACCTGCCATAAATTCAGCTGCAGCCCAGAGGCTACACACCACTGGCAGACGCAAAAGGTTATTTCTGGAGCTGAATCAGCAAGGAGGATACTAAAGTACTAACAAACAACAGAAAGGAAGAGTGCTGGTAAAAAGACATTTGTTTCAAATTGAGCACACTGGGAGGGCACAGAACCAGCATAACAAAATTAGGCTTTTTCCTTCAACTTATGTAGTAGTGTTTAGGAACACTAAGTAGGATATGTCATAAAATAGCAAATAAGAGACCTTCATCTATACAGCTGATGACTCAGAATAACTTGTTTCCCCAGACCAAAGGAAATTATAAGCATAACTACTACAGGAAAAAAATGTAAACAAACTGAATTAAAATTTGGAATTGTCTCAAGTATTTTTACGCAGATAAAGTCAGAATTAAAACAAAGGATAACTCTGGCTTAAAGTGCAAGCTGATGTACTGGTAACATGAAATGATTCAAACTACTAGGAAAGAGTACCTGGAATTGAGCAAAAGTGAAAAAGAAGTTTGCATTTATCAGGAATCACGATGCTGTAACATCATAGGCTCACAACCACCTAGAGGATGGATGGGTGGATCATGCTCTGAGCTGCCCTTCAAAAGAATGTCTTTCTTACCACTTATTGTACTTTCAGGACTCCAGGGCCATTAGACTTAACAGGGTAAAGTTGGCGTTTGTGACTCCAGAACCACCCTAAACTTGTGTAAAAGAACAAACTTGCTTTTGAACTTGCAGGGAGCTAACACTTCTGTTCACTACTAAGACTGCTGCTCTTTACCTTCCAAATCAAAATCAAATTTAAAAAGAGTACTTCAAAAGGGAAACAGGACCCAATTTTCTAGGATCTCCAAAAGAACATGTGCTATTAGGCTAAAACATCTGCCTAATACAGTCTAACCCCCTGCAAAAATGGATGATCCTTGTTAACAAGGGTTGTGCTCCTAGCCCAAGGGTCATCCAAACTCTATCTAGGTTGCAATGATATATAGCAGAAGCTTAGGTAGAAGTGCTGACCCCAGAGCTGCGGAGCAGATCTGCAATCCAGCACAACAGCAAAGAAACCACATTCAAAAAACAAAGCAGGCACTGGAAATAGAATTGCCTCAGCTAACCTTGTTCACCTGCAGTGCTCTGTCCTGTCCTATCTTGGGGATGTATCAGTATATTTGTCTGACAGTACCTATGTCTCCTATGCTCCTGTGAACTATGGGATACCTGAGCAAAGGTAAACAGTATCTGCAATGACAGCAAATAAAATCACTTCTTTTTGGTGTTAATGTGAAAATTCCACTGGATTGGTTTAAAAACCTTGAAAAGATTCAAATTACTACTTGTCCAAGAAAATAAACTATTTCAAATCCAGGACAGGCATGTTGATGATTTCTTTTCAAATACTATAAATACATTTAATTTAAGTTTCACCAGCTACAGCAGCACTTGCTCTAATGCCTACTGTAGCCTGTGAGTGTTATGAAGTATCAAGGGGCTCTGACTGCAGTGAGATTTGAGGAAAAGGGGATAAAGTTTTACAGGTAGCTTAATGGCACCCTGGAAAGAGAAAAAGCCTCCAAAGCCACCTCCTCTGGTGAACGGCCACCAAAAGTAATTTGTGGAATGGTCAGTTTCAGAAGAACCTTGTAAGGTAGCAGCTGAAGAATTTAATTGAATGTTAATTTCTTCTCATGGGACTTGGCAAATACTTGTAGTTGCCTGGAAGTCCAGGTCCAGAATGTCCTCATGAATGGCAACTCCATCAAGTTCATGGAAAGCTGATACAGTCCTGGCACCTTCAGTCAGTTTTTACTTGCTTAAGGCTCTAACTAGTAAAACTGGCCAGCTCAAAAGGGGTGAATAAAGATGTGGGCCACTCTCCCTTCTGAAGAAGTCAAACCCCATACCTAACCCAGTGCATTCAGCTATGAGAGAATGTTGAGAGATGCCTCTGAAAAAACAGGGAGAGTTTTAACTGACTCCTGATCAAGGACAAGCTTCTCATTCCCTTTCACAAAGGTGAGACAGCCTTAGCTGCCATGCAGAAACTGGACACTCATTTAACACAAGACTAAGTGTCTTGCACTGAATTTTCAGATGGCCAGAAAGGTTTTCTAGAAAATCCCTCTGGAGTCGTTCATTACAATTTCCAGGCCCTAAACAGGTACAAAAGGAATGTCTCTTGGGTATATACTCTTAAGCAAAATGCTTCCTTGAATAGACATTGCCATCACAGATGAAACACTATTCAAAGCTGGCCTGTTTAAATACTATCAGAGACATAAACCTGAAACAAAAAGCAGAGAAAATATTTTCCAGTCTGGAGAGAAAAAAGCAACATTGTATCCAGGACTGAAGGACCAGCAGAAGGGAAAAAAAACAAAATAAACCAAACAAAAAAACCCACAAACCCCAGCTAACATGAAATTTTAGATTGTTTCTTGTTCTTACCTTGTCTAACAAAGCCAAAACTACTGCAGAGTGTTATTCCATTATTATTTTGTTTGTATCAGAACAACCGGGTATGCTCTTAAGTGACCCAACATTGCCCTCTACCAGGCCTGCATTTCCACCTTGGGAACAACATTACCTTGATTTCATCCTTCAAAATGTATCAGTTGCATGAATGTGTCATTTGGGTGACATGGAAAAAGTTCTCTATCACTTGCAGACAGTTACTTATCCAGACAATTCGTTAGTGATATAAATCTGCACATTAAGTATACTGGTATTTCCTTACCTTCGTCTATATTCTTTTTTAAACTGGGGCCACTGTAGGAGAAACTGGGAACCACAAATACCTAACAGGTGCAAAAAATAAGAAACCAAGACTAGCAATAGCAATAAATATTAGGTTACTCATCTCTTTTCTTGATCCAAAGGGTGACCATTTTCATTGCAAGAAACCTTTCAAGAAAATTTGGTCTCCTACACTCAAAACGGTTCCTTTAGCCTGGAGGCAAAACAGCCTCCTCAAAGCTGGCAAGCAGTGAAACTGGAAGTGGGACCTCTGTGATCCTTTGAAAGTTTTCAGAAGATGAGACTGTAAATACACTCTTCAAGTAAGCATGTGCTACTATGGTAAAAATCTTAGTAAGCTAACTTCTTCCAGAATCTAAGGATAGGAGGTTAACCCATACCTGATATAATAATTGGATGCTGGTTATAACCAGGGACCTCCCCAAACACCAATGGGGATCTGAGCTCAAGGCCTGAGTTCTAATCAGACTAAAAAGTGCCCCCTCCCATCATTTTAGTGGTAATGAAATTAGAATACTCTGGGGATATAGAAGCATAGTGGAGTCACAATATTAGTAATTAAATACAAAAAAGTGCTATTTACTAGGAAGAATTTTAAATTCATAATTTGATTTTATTTGGTTAAAAAGAAATAAATTTGTAACATTCTAGTGATGTACTTTATAGATGTATAGTTGACCAAAGTAAATTCAAAGATGGAGTATGATACAGTATGACACAGTTCATTACTGGGAAACACTCCAAAAACTACCAGTTCAACAAAAACGACCCACAAAACAAAACCCAAACCACAAAACCACTTGCTCTTGAGATTAAGTATGAACAAACTTTAGCAGTTACAGACATAGATGTGACTTTAGTGTTACACTGCCACAGATCGCTTTTCAAAATTCATTTTTACATTAGGAGTTGTGACAAGCATTTTTTAAAATTCTAAATATTTTCCAGAACAATGCCTGAGAAGACATCTCTCAGATTCTTACTGAACTCTTGATCTATTAATGCAAACACACTTTGGATAATGGCGGTTGTGTCTCACTGCTGACAATGAGCAGACCCTCTAAATGCAGAGCCCTTGACTTTTAATATGTATATTAATTATATATGTGTGTTAACTACACTACACATAGGTTCCGTTTCCCCTTTTCACAGAGTCTGTCATGCACTCCCATCAATTCCATTGCCCCTCATTTACTATCCTTTCCTCCCTGACCAAAACTGCCAGCCTAATTCCCTGACCTGCCTCTGCAGGACCCCTGCCTTGTGCTCTTTAGGCCCCTCAACCAAATGGAACCCCCTGTCTTTCTTTCCCTTCTTCTTTTCAGAAGAGAGAGAATTCAAGAACTATTGTGAAAAATACTGGCTATATATGATCCAAAGATTAGAAAAATAACAGGTTCTGGCAAGACAGGCCTCTTTTCCTATAGATTTTGCTGCTGGTTATAGGAAATAAATGTAAACAGTAGAAGGAAAAGTGAGCCTCCGGTGGCTCGTTAACAGGAGTTATGTTGTTTCAGTTATCCTGAAAAAACTGCAGTGTTAGGTCCTTCACCACCACATCAGTGATACCTGCATGAGGAAATAGATACTTTACACTCCTATCAGAAAGAATCTGTGCCCATATCTATCAAATATATGCCCAAAACTGGCACTAAAACCCACTAAAACACTTTGTAAGGCCAGCTCTCCAATGGAATAATACCATAGAAGATGTATTCTGTGGTGAAGAACTGGACATAATTGATGGGAGGTTTTCAGTGTTTTCAAAGACTAAGAAATCAATAGCCATGTATTTTGGGTAGGTCAAAACAAACCGCCTAGATAGAGCATGACAGGTGCACCTTTCCTAATGGCTAGAGACCCAGTCTTGGAATCAGAGGATCTGCTTCACTATGGCTTGTTGCCTAACCTTCCCAAGGTCATTTGTCAGGACACTTTACAAATAAAACACATAGTATCCTATTCACTTCCCACAGTCACACCAATGTGAACCAGACTTCCAGTGAAGTTTACAAAGCTGTGGAGGAAAATCAAAGCTTTTCCCCCAGAGAAAAGCCTGATAGCGTTAAATGCTTGTTTAAACTTGGTCCAACCATTAAAACACCTCCCATCAGGTTCTTCTGCAAGCAAAATTAGAAAGTTTCTTTACAACCTACTATCTTAAATTAGAATTTAACATTAGTCAACTTTATTATTATTATTTTGATGTACTTCTTGGGGAACAAGGTAGGTTGAGCTGGCAAAAAGATACATAAAAACTTTGGCCTCCAGGCTGAACAGTACGAGCAGAACTCAAGCTGAACAACATGGCTGAAAAGTTGTCTGGAAAGAAAAGAAAATCTGAACTGTCCCTTCCCCTCAAAAACTACAAACAAGCAGGCAGCCTCAATCCTGTTCCTAGCTGGCAGCAAGAAGAATCTTTGCAAAGACTGGCAGGAGCAGAAATCTCTATCTCTCAGAGTTTTTCTAGGTCAAAACTAAGGTTCAGCAGCTGGAAATGAGTACTGGAAATCTTACACTGCTGCTGACTTTCTAGAAGAAAAAAGATTTCATTCAGAAATCTGTCAGCCTAGCACTGTTTATATAAGCAGCAATGTCACAACAAAGCCTATACAGAACCTCCTGGTAGTTAGCAAATGGCTTAAATGCATTAGTCTTACTTCACTGGTGTGGACTGCTAACCTAGAATTACCACACAACCTCAGAACACCTCACTCCTGTGCAGCTCAATGCCACTGGTAAGCGTGAGATACAGCAATGTATGCTCCCTGACAGAAGCACAGTTCAAGCACCCTAAGCCATGGCAAACAGCCTTCCTTGTGACTTGCAATGCTGCAAGTTACTCATACACATCCTTCAGTCCTGTTCAAGACAGTATTGCATGCAAAGACAGGGGCTACAATAGCAGCACTTTATGTACTCTTTTGTACAGCATAAACTTTTTTTTTTTAGTACCATGGTACTTGCACAGGGAGCATTCCAAACATGGCTTGAGAAGCTTACGTCTTAGTATTCACAGAAACAGCTTGCTGGCCGTAAGGCAACACCAGCCAGATATACTGCAGGGAAATGTTTTGCTTGGTATCACTGACTTGTCAGGAGGGACCCTGAGCACTACAAGACAAACAGCTTTGCTGCAGGATTTACCCTCACAGCTAAGCCCAAGCAGCCCACACTTCCCCAAGAGGGCATGGCTGTGACTTCCAGGCCTGGCTGCAATCAAGATGAACTTTTTCCCACCAGACACCTGAACACTGGGAAAATGCCACCCAGTCCATGAGAAGCCTGGACTAGGCAACTTTACAGCAGTGTCTCTCTGGCTCCCGCCTCAACGACGGCCCCCAAAGCCTCGTGCTGGGCGAAGGCCGGTAAACGGCTCCGCTGCCCATCGCTGGAAGAGAAGCCGACATCCATTTTGGGAGTGGGAGAGCCCAGCACTGATGGCAAAGTTTGGGGCCCTGTCCGAAGTTTGGGGGCAGCACAAGACGTGCACAGACAGGGTTGACTAACACACACGTACGAACACCGGGCGGCTGAGCTGTGAGGTCCGCGCCGCTGACCGGGCGAGCAGTGCCGGGCGCCCCGCGCCCCGCCGGCGG
>WEIU01024785.1:17061-30974 GCA_013389925.1 Aegithalos caudatus
CAGCAACGAGGTGCAGTGGTGCTTCTTGCAGGTGAAGGGGGCGATCGACGAGGACGTGGCGGAAGGTGAGGGGAGCCCGGGCACGCTGAGCCCTGGCGGCGGCCGCGGGGCAGCGCCGCAGCATCCCCGGCCCTGCCGGCGGTGTGTGCCATGACTAAGCGAGCTCCCACCCGTAGAGCATCGCGGAGCGCTCACGGCGCCTTCCTCCAGGTCTTTAGTGCGAATCCCAGAGAGCCCAGATCGCTGGGGCTGGAGGGGAGCCCTGGAGCTCATCCAGCTCAGGCCCCTGCCCAGGCAGGGTCACCTGCAGCAGGTGGCACGGGAACGTGTCCGGGAGGCTTTGGGATGTCTCTGGAGAGGGAGAGCCCAGCCCCTCCCTGGGCAGCTGCTCCAGGCTCTGCCCCTCCATGGAATGAGTTCTTTCTCACCTCGGGTGGAACTTGCTGTGCTTTAGCTCCTGGCCGGTGCTCCTTGCGCTGTCCCTGGCACCCCTGAGCAGAGCCTGGCACCGTCCTCTGCCAGCCCTTGGGGAGATTTGTAGGGATTGATGGGATCCCCTCTCAGCCTTCCCTTCTCCAGACTGGCCAGGCCCAGCTCCCACAGGCTCTCCTCATCCCAGGGATGCTCCGGTCCCCAAATGACCTCTGTGGCTCCGCTGGACCCTCTCCAGTGGCTCCTGGACTTTCTTGTCCTGGGGAGCCCGGAGCTGGGCACAGTTCTGGCCTTAGGATAACTGTCTCCAGTTCTGGGCTTGGGATGAAAGGTAACAACAGCGATACCATAGAGGGAGAGGAAAAAAGAAACACCAGTGGAGTCTGTCAGGCTCGTCAAGTTTCGCTCTGACGCACAGAGAGTGCAGCTCTGTCATTTGTGCTGCATTGAAAAGTGCAGTTTAAAGGGTTCCTGCAGCTGTGGAGAGATTTGATTCCCACTTGTTAACGTTTGGGAGCTATAAATAGGGATATTAAGCGGGGAAAAAGGGCACACCTTCACATTTCTCTGAAACTTTCCAAGCGCTTCGTGTTTTGGACAGAGTAGAAAACAAGAAATGTTTTAACTGGGAAAAGTGTTTTCTGTAGTGTGCAGAGCCTGGGTGGAGTTTTGCTTGACTCTGCTGAGAAAGTTCTTTTTTTGCCCCTGATTTTCCCTAAATGTGTTCTAACTGTCCAGGCTGGCAGCACTCCTTTCCAAAGTGTGAATTGACTTGCAGGGCCCTGTGTGCTCAGCTTGGGATTTTATTTTTGTTACTGGATGCAGTAAATATTTTTCCTTGCTGCCTGCTATGGGGAAATTGTGCTGACAGTGTTTTCATTTTCGTGCCACTTGTTTGGCATTCCATTTAAAATAATGGCCATGGGAGGGATAGGCTGGAAACTGCTCAGGAAACTAGACTCAGTTGTTTTCTTCCCTTTTCTCCCCTCTGGATATCTGGTAGCTTGCTCTGAAGTTCCCAGAAATCTTGCAGAAATGTATATAGGTAGCTTTTATGGCTTTTAAGTGGTTCTTTTTTCTCAGATCTGTCACCTGTGTGACTGAAGTCAGTTTTCCATGAGGAAAGGAGGTAGTCCTGGGGACATCTGGCTCCTGGGCCCCCTTGCTGCCCAGGGTTTGCACAGAGCAGGAAAGCTCCAGGAATCATTCAGCACCTGCCTTTGCAAAACTACCACTAGAGTTTCATTTTCCTGTGGGAATACCAGAACTGTTAACTGGCTTGGTGACTTTTTGGGTTTATTTTGGTTTGTGGCCTTTCCCCTCCTGTTGCATTTTGCCTCGAAATTGGAATTAAATATAAAAAATATGCTATTTGTTTGGTACTAATTGCCCAAATTTAATTCACTAGTACGAGTACAGATAGATTGCTAGATTTTGGGCCTCAGTCAGGGATATATTTACTCCTTACCATCTTTTAAATGCTCTCTTACCAAACTGCACATCTAAACCTGCTTGAGGGACACCTGTTGCCCTGAAATAGCCTTCAAATTGCACATACATTTTTGTGACGCTGCAAACTTGCTACTGCTGTCAGTTTCTGGTCTGTTTTGTGAAAAATCAGCTGCCTAGAGGAAGAGAACACCACGGAGCTGCTGCCCAGCCTGTTCCATGCAGAGAGTTTTGCTGGATTTCCTTAGAGCTTTATCCAGGAGTTGGGAGTGCTGGGTTGAGTGCAGCTCTAGCACACATTTTCTATTGCATTGTTGTTTCTCAGGTGTCTGGCTCCAACACAAACACTGGGGCAAGTGTGTGGATGGGCTTGGCAGCTGGATTTTCCTAAGTGGGTCATTAATACAGCAAATCACTGTCTCCCCTTTGTGTGCTCCGTGCTTGCCTTTCCTCAGTGACTAATCCCTGCCCTCTGCTCGGGCTCTGTGGCAGGGAAGAGAGGGGCACTGTTCAGCCTGGCCCTTTCTGAGGCACCAGGGCCATCCAGCACTTCTCGGATTCTGTGAAGGCTTGGATGTGACTGTTGGAGAAGGGAGAAGTTTAGCTGGGCTCAGGGAAGGGGCTGCAGGGTAAAACAGAGATTGAGTGAAAGATTTGATATTGGGGATGGCGACAATCACAATTGAAAACAAGGCTAATTAAAGATTGTGCTGTAATTTTGGTTTTGGTGTTAACCACGTGACTCCAAAACTTTCACTGATTGCCCATGGAACTTGTAATTCTTGGGTTGCTTTTTTTTTGTAGAAAGACCTTTCTAAATAGAGAAAATGCTGCCAGAGACTTTATCACTTCCATGATTCCAGGGTTGAGTTTGTTTTGCATGTTCCAAATTGTCCTGTTTTGGGAGGCTCTTTATTTTGGGCAAGTAAAATGTGGATCTGTTTATTCAATAATAAATAATAATACAGAAATGCCTAAATTCCTGTGACCAGATGTTCTGCATCTAATCCATGACCACTTCTGGATGCAGTTCTGTATCTCCAGTTAACGATCCAAGAAATAAGCTTGTTTTTTTTTTAAAGTTCTCCAGACAGTGGCAGGTATTGGCTGCCCTGGCAAACTGAGCCAGCCCTTGTTAGCAGCACCTCAGCCAGCTCCTCCTGCTTTTGCTGCCTTGAGGTGCTGGGTCAGACACCTCAGCAGTTTGCCAGGAGGCACAGCAAGGGGCAAAGACAGCCACAATTAATAAAAACATATCAGCCTGTGATCCTGAGTGCAGCTACAAGTGATGTAGAAATTGTCTTTACAAATCAGTGGTTTAAGATGTGTGCTTAGGAATTCACTTGGCCTGTTCTGCTGTTCTTAAAGGAAATTCTGCCACGATTTTGTGCTTTAAAAAACCCCTTCTGCAGTAGGGGTGCAGCTCTGTGATGCCTGGTTCAGTTGCAGAGTTGGTTGTAAACTCCAACCATGTCTTTTTCCTGTCAGAGCTGGAGAGCAGGACACAGTGACTGCAGAGCCTGTGCAGTTTGCTGTCCCCTGCATCTCTGTGTGCAGGTGGTGGGTGCCTTTGGGCTGGGCTTTTCCTTCAGATGCAGTGCTTTGCCAGGATGCCCCTCTGCCCTTCCTGGAGCCTTGGGGTTACCCAGAGCAGCTGTGGCTGCCCTGCATCCCTGGCAGTGCCCAGGCCAGGCTGGAGCCCCTGGCACAGGGGGAGCTGTCCCTGCCGTGGCACTGGGGGGCCTTTGGGATCCCTTCCCACCCACACCAGCCTGGGGTTCCATCATATTTTAATGCAATACAGAGCTTTGGTAAGATACAGCTTGGGAATGGTGAGGTTTGAATAAGCACTGAATATCAATTGCAGAGTTATAGGTGGGAATGCAGAACAAAGCAATTGGAGTAGTGGGAATACAGGAATTAGTGCAAATCTTCCTGTGTGAGCAGTGGGAGCTGCTGGATTTGTCCCTGCAGAAGGGCAGGCTGGGTGCAGGGGGAAAAGCCTGATGAAAAATGACAAAACACTACTTTTTTAAAGGATGGGAAGGTGCAAAAGCTTCAAGTGAAAGGAAAATTTGATTTTCTTATCATGTTAAGACTTCTATGAACTCCTGATAGAAGTACACCCAAAACCATCACAATGAGCTACTTATAAAAAACTAACAATAGCATGAATTAATTAAATATACTCCTAGTAGGAGAAAGCTTACTGGAATTAGCTTTCCAAAGGTTAAGAAATAATTCCCAGGCAGTAGATTTGCACAAAGAATACAGATTGTGTCACGACTGTGAGGAGCAGCCTCGCTGCTGGGGAGCAGGGCAGGCTCTGCAGGCAGGGAAGGAGCACAGCTGTGAGCCTGAGCCCTGCCTTTGGTGCTCCCACTGCACCTGCAGACAGCTCTGGCCACCCCAGAGGGAGGGCAGCGTTTTTGGGGTGGCACTGAGGGGTTCAGCACCAGCCCACAGCTGCTCCCACTGAGAAAACACGAATTGAGCTGCACCCCGGGGTGCTGTGCCCCCGCTGAGGGCTGGCTGGGTGCCTCAGTCAGGGATATATTTACTCCTTACCATCTTTTAAATGCTCTCTTACCAAACTGCACATCTAAACCTGCTTGAGGGACACCTGTTGCCCTGAAATAGCCTTCAAATTGCACATACATTTTTGTGACGCTGCAAACTTGCTACTGCTGTCAGTTTTTTGGTCTGTTTTGTGAAAAATCAGCTGCCTAGAGGAAGAGAACACCACGGAGCTGCTGCCCAGCCTGTTCCATGCAGAGTTTTGCTGGGTTTCCTTAGAGCTTTATCCAGGAGCTGGGAGTGCTGGGTTGAGTGCAGCTGTAGCCCCCGCCGAGCGCTGGCCGGGTGCTGCAGCCCCTGCTGCAGGGAGCCCCCCCTGCTGCTCCCTGCCCGGCCTCTGCACGTCCCCAGCAGCCCAGGGCTCAGCTCCAGCCATCCAGGACAGGCAGGGCTGGCAGCCCTTCCACACAGCTCCAAACGAGGTGTGAGCAGCAGCACTGACCTCAGGCAGCTCCTGCTTCCCCTGGGCCCTGCCCTGCTCGTGCTTTACCCTCACTCTGCTCCAGGATTTCAATTAGTCTCAAAAGCAGAGTTATTCTGGACTAACTTAAACCCTGCCAGGTGCCTAAAGGCAATTCCAGCCATTTCATGGGTGATTCGAGGATTAGGGCATTAAAAAATGGTTAGACCTTATGGATATTTTAGGTTGGCAGAGTGTTTAGTGCTGTAAGCTGAGAGGAGTTTGGTCTGGGCAAAACTAAACCCCTTTGGCTTATTCTCCCTCCTGTGTTAACTCTTCAAAGAAATCCTAAAAGTGGGAATGTAAAAATGGAGTGTATTCTGAAAAATAGGTGACTGGAGTAAGTTGGGTGTATATGAATATTGTCAGGTGGTTATTGGAGCTGGGAAGTTTGGCTCCTATTTCAGGACAGTTGTGATTTCTATCAGCTGGTAGGAAACAGCACTTTAGGAGCAGTGACAGCAGGAGCAGCCAGGCCCTCCCCACTGCAGGGTGACCTTCTGTGCTGCACTGCTGTGCTGGCAGTGTGGGGACAGCCCTCCCTCACCTGGAAACAAGTCAGGGGTGGGCAGAGGGGAGAGCTGCAGGCAGTCCTGCAGGGGCTGGGAGTGCAGCACTGCCTGCAGCCCCCCAGGCTGAGAGCTGTGTGACTGCACAGCCCTGCTCCCTCTGCCACCACAGAACCCTCCAGGCCCCCTGCACTCCCAGCACAACTTGCCCAGGAGCCTCTGGAGCTATAAAGTTCCCAGCATTCTGGCAGTGTTGGAATTCTGGAGGTGCAGATTTTGGGAGGAGTTTTGGGAGGCAGGAGTTGTTTGCAGGGAGCGCTCAGCAGAGATGGTGCAAGGCTCGGAGCACTCAAGGTGAGCTTTGACACAGCTAAGGGCTTGCAGGGCTGTCCTGAGGCAGGGCTGGCCCCACCACATCCCTGCAGAGCTGGATAGTTGTGGCCTCTGGTGTGTTGGGATGGTGTTTCCTACCCTGGGAAGATCAGGGCTCTGAAATTTGGGGTACTACAGAAGCACAGTGTAGCTGCCAGCAATCCTTCTAATACAGCAGCTGTGACAACAGCTCCGAGTTTCTCCTCTGCATGCAGTGTAACCATTTGGAACTCATTTCCACAAGTGAGGCTAAACATGAATTTTTCATGTCTGGAAAGAAATATTGCCAGCCTGGTATGTTCCTGTGAAGTGCCAGGGATTGCTGCCCTCGCTGGGACAGGATTTCCGTGGATGCAGCCCCACAGAACAGGAGTGGAGGGACAGCTCCACAGAGCCCTGTTTCTGGAGCAGCTGAGGACAGAGCCTTGGGGGGCTGTCCATGAGCAGTATCACCCTGGTTTCACCGTGCCCACATCCCTCTGGGAGTTACCCTGCTGGCATGGGCAGGGGCTGGAAGTAAGGCAGGGGGATAAGACTGTGCTTGTGTGTCTGAGAAGCAGTTATGGCATCTAATTCAAAAGCTCAGAAATCCAGAGTTAATGCGGTGCTGAAGGACCTGCAGAGGTTTGCTTTGTTCTTTCCTAAAAGTTTGAAGTTGACTTGGAAGTGAAGAGCAAATGTAGGTGGGTGAAGTGTTGAACAGAACAGGGATGGTTTGGAATTCATTCTGTGCTTTACTTGGAGTCTTGGAATATTTTTTTTTATTTCACCTGCTTTGAGATGGTAGAGTGCTGAGGTTAGTGGGTGGAATGATTTGGGGGATTGATCTGCTTCAATTAAACACGCCTGTAGGGAAAACTTTATAATTCATACATTTATGGCTAAAACAAGTACAGTGCTATTAAAACAGGTGATTGCTCATATTCCAAATTTTGTAACTTAGAAAATATTTGAAGGAAGCTTCTCTATTTTTGTCCTGCTGTGCCTCCCTGTTCCCTAGAGCCTGTTGCTGACAGACTATTTCAGTGCATGTTCTTTACCCTCCTCTCCCTGCACTGCTTGTTTGAAGCCCTGGGATTTGGGTAGTGTCTGTGTTTTGGTGTTCCCACCCAAGGTTCTGCTCATCTGGATAGCACTGGGGAATAATGGCTGTGTCAGCAGCTGGTTTGGGCATTTTTGGGAAACAAAAATGAGGCACAGATTATTTTGAGCAAATGATTGTGTGACTACTCCAGTAGAAAAGGGGCAAAGCTTATAATAACTTCTTCCCTGTCTAAAAGAAAATGGAAAAGTACCTTTTGTGACTTTCAACCCAGCATGTGTGTTAAGGAGGGATTTGTTCCTGCTGTAATTCCTGAGTCTCCAAGGGTAAAAGGGATCCTTGCTAGAAGGGCTTGCAGGTGGTGGAGGCAGTGGAATATTAGTTCTGCTACTAATAAACTTCCATAACTCAAGGGCTTCTTCATATCTGGGTACTGAAAATGTTACAAAATTCTCACTGAAGTCACTGATTGCTGATCTTCTCAGTTTGTGTCTTTTTGCTTCATTTGCTGCTTTTCCAGGGTGTCTTCTAAAATCCCTAGGTATAATTAACCTGCTGCTAATTGACTGGTAATTCCCTTTACAGAAAGGTGACTATAAAACTGTCCAAAAGCTGTGGTTAGTAATGGGATATTGAAGACTGGCATACATCTTTAGGAAGATCATATTTATTCATTTTATTTAGTTGTTCTAACTAATGATATAGTTTTAATCCAAGAAGGTAAATCATTATCTCTGCATACTAGGAAAAAACGTCTAAGGGCATCATTGATAGAAGGTGGAAAATGAATTTGTATTGAGAGAAAACTGGTTAGGGTTTGTAATCACCTTCCTTGTGAGAGTGGGGCATTATTGGAAGGAATTTCAAAGGCAGCACATCAAAATCAATACAGGAAGGAGTTTCCAGGGAGTCTCCAATTGCACACTCTGGAACTAATTGATATCATACACTTCAAACCTCCGAGTTTTGCTGTCTGCATCACAAATGCAGTGTTTGCTCTGAGCAGGCCCAGCAGTGTTTGCTGAGTGCCTCCTTGGGTTTGTTACCATCTGCCCCAGCCCCAGCACAGACGTTTCCAGCTCTTATCTCAGCTCCCCTTGGCGGGGGCTGTTCGGTGCCAATTATTGCTTTAATTATTGCTTTAATTATTTCTTTATTGCCGCCTGGCAGAGGGCCTGGGGCTGCTCTGGGGGTAAGCACCAGCCTGTCCAGCCCCAGGGCACTGCAGCTCCTGAGGGCTTTCTGTGCTCCCCTGCTTGCAGTGTCCCCGCTGCAGCTCCTGCAGGGACGCTTGAGGAAGCTCAGCTGCAGGAGCTTGGGTCCTGTGTTCCCCTTTGGCCGAGGGGAGGCTCCTGGAGGAACCCCCTGAGTGCTGGGAAAGGCAGGGCTGCCTCAGCCTCACCTGGGAACAGCAGCCCTGGCAGGTGTAACCCTGGGGTGGGATTCTGGGGGGGATCAGGGCAGGGGGAGCCCCTGGGCCCTGCAGGGAGATCCATGGACAGGGCAGGGAGATCCATGGACAGGGCAGGGAGATCCATGGGCACTGCAGGGAGATCCATGGACAGGGCAGGGAGATCCATGGACAGGGCAGGGAGATCCATGGGCACTGCAGGGAGATCCATGGACAGGGCAGGGAGATCCATGGACAGGGCAGGGAGATCCATGGGCACTGCAGGGAGATCCATGGACAGGGCAGGGAGATCCATGGACAGGGCAGGGAGATCCATGGGCACTGCAGGGAGATCCATGGACAGGGCAGGGAGATCCATGGCCAGGGCAGGGAGATCCATGGGCACTACAGGGAGATCCATGGACAGGGCAGGGAGATCCATGGGCACTGCAGGGAGATCCATGGATATTGCAGGGAGATCCATGGATATTGCAGCATTCCTGCTCAAACCTTGGGAGGCTCAGGGCAGGGAGATCCATGGACCCTGCAGCATTCCTGCTCACACCTTAGGAGGGTCAGGGCAGGGAGATCCATGGATATTGCAGGGAGATCCATGGACCCTGCAGCATTCCTGCCCACACCTTGGGAGGCTCAGGGCAGGGAGATCCATGGGCACTGCAGGGAGATCCATGGACAGGGCAGCATTCCTGCCCACACCTTGGGAGGGTCAGGGCAGGGAGATCCATGGATATTGCAGGGAGATCCATGGATATTGCAGGAGATCCCCTGGGCCCTGCAGCATTCCTGCCCACAGGGAGCACACACACCGTGGGTTCCTAAGGCAGTGTGCCTGTGCTGACTAAAGGGCTGCACTGAGGGATGGGTGAGTGTTTCAGCCTGTCAGTAAAAGTGTGCCAGGCTCTGAAATGTGGCTGCATTTGGGGATGTGAATGGAGAATTGTGTCACTGCATTAATACGAATTATAATGCTTTTTTTGTGCTCAAGTCTTGGAACTCCTTGATTTGCTTTCCACATTACAGTGCTGGTTTATTTCTGTTCTCTTTACAGCTGATATAATTTCAACAGTTGAATTTAATTACACTGGTGATCTTCTTGCAACAGGAGACAAAGGTGGCAGAGTGGTTATATTTCAAAGGGAACAAGAGGTCAGTGACTCAAAAAACAAAAGTGTTGTTACTACACTGTTCTTGTGTTGCACAGTCTCACTTCATGTCCTCATGCCCTGAGGTTTAAATGGAGGGTTTTCTCAGAAAACCCCAGCTTAGCCAAGCTTCTAAATATCTGCCCTGTTCTATACTTGGTAAGTTGGTCTGGTGAGGGTTCCCCTCCCTCCTTGCAAAAAACACTCCCCAAAATCCATGTACCTGATGTCCTCTGCTGCTGTGCAGAATTTGGACTTTCTCCTGAATTCTTCCACTGGGTCAGGTTGATCTGAGATAAATCACAATGCTTTGGGAGAGAATAAGCTTCAGGAAATAAGCTGCAAGGACTACAGGATAAGGTGGTTAAAATTGTTTGAGGATTTAAAACCAGTGGGAACAGCCACTTGTCCAGAAGCACTTGAGCATTTCCTGGCAGGAGGGTGGGAGCACTGTCCCTCCTGCCCTTCCACAGCTCCTTGGAGTCCAGCTGTGTGGCAGTGCTGGGATGTGGCAGTGCTGGGATGTGGCAGTGCTGGGATGTTCCTGTGTGTTCATCCTGAGCCACATCCTGAGCTGGGATATCCCTGAGCTGCAGTGGGCATGGGAAACGTGCACCAAGTGCTGAGAAGTGATTGTCATGTCTGGGAGGAATCTGGGGTTGTGTTCTTTAAAAAGCCAGGATTCCACAGGGCAGTTCTTCCCAAGGTGTCTGCTTATCCTGTCCTTTGGGGAGTCGAGGGGAATTGGAGGCTTTGAGGATTCTCCTGGGTCAGAAATCCAGAACTGATCATGGAATTTTAATTCAGCTTGTCTGTACATGAATATTGCACACCCCAGGTGCTGTGGGATTTCTCCAGCAGAGCCCCTCTGCTGTCCTTGTGGGGCTCAGGTGCTGCTCTCCTGGTTCCACAAGGCAAAACACACAAAACACACCTGGCAGGGCACTTCCTCAGAGGGTGGGCAAAACCAGCCCCAAGTCAGACTCTTCACACAGGAATACACAGCTGTCTCCTGGGAACACATGGACACTGAGGGACACTGCTTTTGTCATGTGCAAAACTGCAGGAAAGAATCTAAAATAAGTGTATAACACTGGAACCTTAAAATAATAATAACCATATTTTCTACCCAGTTTGGGTTTAAGGCTGGGTTGACTAGGTCAGTGACAGCTTAGGGTGGTTGTACAGTTCCCCAGACACTTGGATTTGGGAAGGCACCCTGGAATGCTCTTCATCTTGCCCTGGGCTCACGGGCCTTGACTTCACTTGCAAGCAGCAATTACTGCAACCAAATGTGAGCAGAGAGGGAGAGCACCAGTGCCAAGGCAGCTCCCTCTGAGTGCAGGGAACTCCTGGATGGGGTCAGGTGAGAGGAACCTGCCCACAATTCTTACAGGTCAGTGATGTGTAAGGAGTAAAATCCTGCAAAGTCTGAGAGTGTGGAAACTCCCCAGCCATGAGACACAGCAGGGCAAGCTGCACCCCTGGGGCTGTCCTGCAGCACCAGCCACTGACTCCAGCTCCCTTGGAAAGCCTGATAACGAGTTGTCTCACATCTGATAATGCAAATCCGGGCAACCTTGAGACTTTGCTCCCTGTTCCTTGCTCCCACACCCACCACACGAGGATAGCGAGGCCTGGAGGGTGCACAGATATTTATTTATACATAAATAACATTTCTAAAGAGGGAGGCTGTGTGCTCTGTGTCGATGCTAGCCTGGGTACGTCGCAGACTCAAGAGTCACAATTCAAGAGCTGTTGTAGAAGCTGATGTTGTGATTGACAGTTTGTAGTGCTGGCTTTGTGTGAGCCATTTCTGGGACCCAGTGCCATCAGCCTCAAGAAATGCTCTTTGTCTTGCAGACTAAAAGCCGTCCTCTCTCTCGGGGAGAATACAATGTTTACAGTACCTTCCAGAGTCACGAGCCTGAGTTTGACTACTTGAAAAGTCTAGAAATTGAGGAAAAAATTAATAAAATTAGGTGGTTACCACAACAGAATGCTGCTCACTTCCTGCTGTCTACAAATGGTAAGGGCCCTTTCTTTTGCACAAAGAACTTTGTCATTGGAATACTGCCTCACACTTGGGGGTTTTGTCTGACATGTTTTGGGGTTGTTTTAATGTCTTCTCTAATTACATGCAAAGTATGTTTTGATTGTAACGTTGGCTCTGAGAATATTGGGTCTGTTTAGTTTTGGTGCATCGTGGAGCATCTGTAAATGAGACTGTAGAACTGGGGATGTGGGTGAGTGGGAACACTTACACTCATGTCTTAAAGGCATTTCCAACCTGAACTGTTCTTTGGAAAAAACTTGCTCCTCTTATCAGAGGAATACATTATTCTGAAAAGTTTGGATCACTTAGTGAGGTCATGGTGAAATTCTAAAAGCAGGAATGACTTCTGTCTGCTGCTCTGTGCAATTAAAATAATTTCCTCTGATAGAAGTCTTAATAAAACATTCTTCAGACCGTGTCATCTGAAATGCTCTGCAGGAGTTTGGGGAGGAGGGGTTTGGCTCCAGCTGGCCAAGGATCTCACAAGAGTGCACTGACTGGAGCCCTGCCCTGGTAACACCTGGGAAGGGCATTCCTTTGGAGCCCCAGGGAGTGGGGCACATCCTGACCCTTGGCTGGCTCTGAGCACTACCTGGGACACAGCACAGTCGGTGAAAGGAGTCCCTGTGTTTGTTGGCTTTGGTCCCTAGCAGTTAATTCAGACCATCATCCAGGGCTTAGTGGGGAATTTGGGTAATTGTGTGTGAAACCCTCCCCAGGCAGTGGTGTTTGGGTGAGTGGGAGGCACAGGGCCTGGCTGCTCAGGCACAGGCTGGGATCTGCTTCTGCACCTCCCCTTGTGGGTAAAGAGCTCCCTCTGGGGCCTCCTGCTGCAGGCAGTGGAAATGCAGGCAGGTCACTCCTGCCCGCTCTGCTGAGCCTGCAGTTAGTGATTTCAGTCTGTATTCATTCTCAAGTATGTGCATTTTTTGGTTTTAGATAAAACTATTAAACTATGGAAAATAAGCGAAAGGGATAAACGAGCCGAAGGTTATAATTTAAAAGATGAAGATGGAAGACTTAGGGAGCCTTTCCGAGTCACAGAACTACGGGTACGTCTCTGACCTCTCATCTCTGCATGCTCTTCTCTGTCTCTGTGCCACCAAACTGAAATGTGCCAATCAAAAATGCTGTTTGGGTCAGGAAAAAATGGAGATGCTTCATTTTTTTATACATAAAAGCTGTTTTTAAAAGTTCCTCTGGAAAGCTTGAGGGAAACTTTCATCATTATGGTATTGTATTTCTGAGAGGGGTAAAACACTCAGGGTTTGCAGAGCCACGGTGTACCAGGAGCTCTGGGGCTCTGTTGGCAGGTTTTGTCACAGAAACACAGTGCCCATGTTCATGGCCACGGAGGGGAAGCAGCACTTTACACAGAGACCCTGGCATTTCCAAGTTCCATTCCTGATCTTGGCCATTAGGGCACGTGTGCTGTCACAGCCAGGCTGGGAGCACTCTGTGCTGAGATAGGACAGTGGCCTGATAACGAGCCATGGATTAATTGTAGCTGTTAGCTGGATGTACACAGGCTGGGAGATACAAACCAGGAAAGCAGGGAGGGAGCTCTGGGATGGATCAGTCCTTGCTCCAGGTGATCTCAGGCACCCCTGAGCTTGGCTGCTTGTGGGAGCAGGACATCCAGGTGTGCCCCCATTCCTGCTGACTGTTCATGAACAAATTGGGAATTTCCTTGGAGACTGTTCTTGCCAGTTTCCTGAATACCCATCTAAGGTCTGGGGACATTTTTAAGGGCTGGTTTCACAAACACAGCCCATGTGCTGTTGGGTGAGGCACCGAGGGCTGCCTTTGGCTGGGAGGTTTCCTGTTGGCAGTGTCCAAAGTCAGCATCCATGTGCTCTCTCAGTATTTTTCAGTGCTCAGTGGATTTCAGCAGTGTTTAGTCACGGAATCAATACAGAAATCTGTGCAGTGCACTTAATTAATTGCCATTAAACAAGCTGTGGGGTTCAGGGCTCAGTGATGGCGCCAGTTGTGTTTAAGGTCTTTATTGATGATCTGGCTGAGGGATGAGGGCAGCCTGTGAGCTGGCAGAGGCTGGAGGGTGAGTGGGATGTGCTGGAGGGCAGGGAGCTCTGCAGGGGAGTGTGCCAGGGCAGGGCTGGAGTCCCTGTCCTGGAGGGGATTCACAGCTGTGTGTGGCACCTGGGGACAGGGGACAGTGCTGGCCTCAGCAGTGCCAGGGGAGTGGACTCAACCCAGAGGGTCTTTGCTAAGGCTGTGACTCTGTGCTGGGTGATGTGTGGGTCAGCAGTGACCTGTGTGGGTCAGCAGTGTCCCTGTGTGGGGTCAGCAGTGTCCCTGTGTGGGTCAGCAGTGTCCCTGTGTGAGTCAGCAGTGTCCCTGTGTGGGTCAGCAGTGACCCTGTGTGGGTCAGCAGTGTCCCTGTGTGGGTCAGCAGTGTCCCTGTGTGGGTCAGCAGTGACCCTGTGTGGGTCAGCAGTG
>WEIU01024785.1:50892-63399 GCA_013389925.1 Aegithalos caudatus
CGGGAATGTGCCCCTCTCCCCTCGGGAATGTGCCCCTCTCCCCTCGGGAATGTGCCCCTCTCCCCACCGGGAATGTGCCCCTCTCCCCTCGGGAATGTGCCCCTCTCCCCTCGGGAATGTGCCCCTGTCCCCTCGGGAATGTGCCCCTGTCCCCTCGGGCATGTGCCCCTGTCCCCGCTCAGCGCGATCCCGGCGGGGTGAGGAGCTCAGCACTGCGGTCACACAGCGAGGGCTGCCGGGCTCGGGAGGGACACGGGGATCGTGGAATCGCAGAACCACGGAAGGGTTGGGGTTGGGTGGGATCTCAGACCCCTCCAGTGCCACCCCTGCCATGGCAGGGACAGCTCCCACTGTCCCAGGCTGCTCCCAGCCCCAGTGTCCAACCTGGCCTTGGGCACTGCCTCTCTTCCATCAGTCATTGGGTGAATACCTTTATTTTCACGTAAAATTTGACAGCAAAAACTTTTGGCTTATTGAGAGAAACGCACAGTGTTGTGATTGGGAAAAAATTGTGAATTTTCCTGTTGCTGGATGAAGCCTTTGAAAGGCTATTGATTTGTTGCACTGCAATCCTCTGCGCAGCTGGGACTGCTCTCAGCTTATTTACTTGCATGTCACAGCCCAGGCATGTATTGATTAATTCCATTTAAGCCAGAGACAGTGAGACATCTCCTGCACGGACTAACAAAGGCGGTGATTTGGGTACGGAGTCAGGCTCCCTGCTCAGACAGCTCCAACTTTGTGTTTGGATTTCAGCCTGTGCCTTGGGCCTGACACGCAGGCTCAGCCCAGCTGGGAGGGACAGATATGCCAGGCATTGCACAGGAGTTGTTTGTAATCCCAAACCGGTGATAAACTTGCATTAGTTTAGAAATGGGTAATGCTCACTGGCGTTTCTTTGGCTTCTTACTAATAAAGATCAAAGTAATCCTCCCACTTCCTAGTGGTACAATGTGAGAGAGTGGGAATTTCAGGACTGACTTGGGAAAATGCCCCTACAGCTCCTGCCAGGAGGGGACAGCCAGGGGGATTTGGGATCTGCTCCCAGGGAACAGGGACAGGAGGAGAGGGAACAGCCCCAGGCCGGGCCAGGGCAGGCTCAGGGTGCAGAGAAGCAGGAATTTCCCCATGGAAAGGGAGCTCAGGCCTTGGCAGTGCCCAGGGCAGGCTCAGGGTGCACAGCAGCAGGAATTTCCCCATGGAAAGGGAGCTCAGGCCTTGGCAGTGCCCAGGGAGCTTTGGAGTGCCCATCCGTGGAGGTGTCCCAGGAATTCCTGGGGGTGGCACTCAGAGCTCTGGGCTGGGGATGGGGCACAGGGGCAATCCCTGGGCTGGGAGGGCTTTTCCAACCCAAATGATCTGGTGGTTCTGTGACTTTTCAAAGGCTCAATCCTGCTGAAATCAGCACTCCCTGTCTCCATCCCACCAAGGGGTTGGTCATTAACCTCCCTGGCTGCCTCTGGAAATCGAACTGTACGTGTATTTTATACTGAGCATTTCTTGGAATCGGGTTCATCATTAACCACCCAGCTGCTCTCACGTCCCTCCTGAGCTGCTGCTGCTCAACCAGGCTGCTGCTGTGGGACAGTGCCAGGTGTGGGACACTGCAAGGTGTGGGGAAGTGCCAGGTGTGGGACAGTGCCAGGTGTGGGACAATGCCAGGTGTGGGACAGTGCCAGGTGTGGGATAGTGCCAGGTGTGGGACAGTGCCAGGTGTGGGATAGTGCCAGGGGTGGGACAGTGCCAGGCGTGGGATAGTGCCAGGTGTGGGACAGTGCAAGGTGTGGGACAGTGCCAGGTGTGGGACAGTGCCAGGTGTGGGACAGTGCCAGGTGTGGGACACTGCAAGGTGTGGGACAGTGCCAGGTGTCCCTGCCACGGCAGGGGTGGGACAGGATAAGCATTAATGTCCCTTACAGCCCCAACCCTCCTGTGATTTTCTGTCTCTGATTTTGTTCCATTTGGAGGGCTAATAAGGAGATAATAAAGAAGCCTCGTGTGGTGCTGCCAGGGCTCAAACCAAACCCAGAGTGCTGCTGGTTTGCTTTTCAGTCCTACACTGGAAGAGACTGACCACTTCCAGTGTGAATCAGAAAAGCACAGCGTGAAAATTCTTGCAGCTCTTCTTTACTTACTGACTTCAAGATTTTCAAGGCCATTCCCATTTCTGTAGAGCTCAGCCCATGGCAGCTGCCAGAGGAACGCTTCTCCTGGGCACTTGCCAGCTGAAAAAACAAACCCCAGTTGTCTGAGTGATGCAAACCTCTGCTGGGCTCTTGCTGTGGGTCCTGCTTACAACACTGCCTGCGACGTGACTTGTTTTGTTTACAAACTGCCACAAAGTGTTGCAATTCAGCTCTAAAAATAGAAAACAGTTTTATTTCTCCCGGAGCCCTCGTTGTCACAGCTCTCAGAGTCACAGCCAGCCCCGTTGTCTCCAAGTGCTGCTTACATGTCCCTTTGGCAAGGGATAATTGAACCACGAGCAGGGAACACAGCACTGGCGATCCACAAAAATAGGAACGAGTTTCTGAGGAATCTGGTTAGCAGTCACGTATTTCTTGACTATAGATGCAGGGAAAATTAAGATTTTCAATGGAAAGTTCCAGATACTTAGCTATTGTTTAAGGGGGAAAACCCCCAGACCCTCCTTTCTAAAATTGAGGCTGTGCTCCAGGGCAGGTTTCTGCTTCCCAGCCCTGCATCAGATCACTCTGTCACTCCTGTCAGCAGTTCATGGATACACACTGGGAACAGTTCCCAGGCTTCTTCCCAGTCCCCACTGTTTCTCATGTCAGGAAGACACAAAATCAAATATGCCCTATATCTTATTTACTTGCAGAGAACTTTGTGGTGTAGGGCTGTTAGAGGTATCTTGTACCCAAATGCATTTATTTTATGTGTATTTCTGATTCCTTTCTGATGGAAAGGGGAATTTTCAGAGGGTGAGTGAATATTGACAAAGGATATTTCCTCAGGCATGAGGAGCAGTGGGATACAGCACTCTGGGGGTTACAGACCTGCTTTATATCCATGCATTTTAGTCCTCAAATCAAACCTCACAGGGCCTTGGGACAACACCTGCCTCTCCCACCTTCCCAGCACTCCCATGGGACTTCAGAGTGTGCTGGTACCCAGGAATTCCTGTCAGAGACACACCCCAATGCCTGCACTTCCACAGGTGTGGATTTCCAGAGAACATGAACCTGCTGGAGAGTCCAGAGAGCCCCTCTGCCCTGGAGCTGGGACACCTGGGAGTGCTCACCTGGGGAGGAGAAGCTCCAGGGAGAGCTCAGAGCCCCTGGCAGGGCCTGAAGGGGCTCCAGGAGAGCTGGAGAGGGATGGGGACAAGGGATGGAGGGACAGGACACAGGGAATGGCCCCCAGTGCCAGAGGGCAGGGCTGGATGAGATCTGGGGCAGGAATTGTTCCCTGGCAGGGTGGGCAGGGCTGGCACAGGGTGCCCAGAGCAGCTGTGGCTGCCCCTGGATCCCTGGCAGTGCCCAAGGCCAGCTTGGACATTGGGGACAGCCTGGGACAGTGGGAGGTGTCCCTGCCATGGCAGGGGTGGGATTAAGGTCCCTTCCAACCCAGAAGAGCCTGTGATTCCATGATTCTAGAATTTGATCCCATCTTCTTTACTAGGAGCAAGTTCAAAGCCTGGCAGCTGTTTATAGATCCAAACATCCTTCAATCCCCCTGCCCTTTCCAGCAAAGCAGCCCTGCTCGAGGAGCAGCTCCCTGCAGGTCCCAGCTGTGCTGGATGGGGAGCTGTGGCTTCCTCATGAAGCTGGAAATGGATGGAAATGCTGATCCTGGATCCTCGATCCTCACATGCACAGTGCCCTGAGCTCCAGGGAGAGAGGTTCCAGCAGCATCCTGGCCAGGTGGGAAGGGAAAGGAGGGCTCTGGAGCCCAGCAGCAGGGCTGATCTGGGAAGGGAGGGCTCTGGAGCCCAGGAACAGGGCTGATCTGGGAAGGGAGGGCTCTGGAGCCCAGGAACAGGGCTGATCTGGGAAGGGAGGGCTCTGGAGCTCAGCAGCAGGGCTGATCTGGGAAGGGAGGGCTCAGGACCGTGCAGATCTGCCGAAGGGAGGGCTCTGGCCCTGCTGACGTGCTGCCGGAGCTGCAGTGGCTCCGCAATGGCTGAGCCCGGCGGCGCTGAGCTCATCCCGCCGGCCCGGAGCGCCCGGAGCCCTGCCGGGGAAGGCGCTCCTTAGCTCCGCTGCTGGATCCGCGCTCGGGAGGACCTGGTGAGCACCTTTCACTCTACGCTCGGGGGATTTTTAGTATTTTTAATTTTGTTTTCCTTCTCTGTCCTCTCGGTGCTTCCCTGCACCGATCGATGCATCAGTCCCCATCTGATCCTGCTGCTCAAAGGACAGACAGGGAAAACAGACGCAAATGCAGCAGGGATGGAATTTTTTTTAGCCTTTTGCAGCGTGAATGTTAAAAATGGCTTTAAACGTGCCTGCTCGAGCAGCCTACAGTTTTATTTGAAGTGCGCTGCAGGCAGGGACTCCCTCGGTGTGCGGCGGGAGGGATGAGGTTTCTGCCTACCTGTGCTCCTTAATTAGTGTCTACCTGTGCTCGCTAATGAGTGCCTGCCTATGCTCCTTAATTAGTGCCTGCCTGTGCTTATGAATCGGTGCTTACCTGTGTAAGGTATCCGTAAATACGGACATAGTGTGCTGGACAGACAGACAGACAGACAGACAGACAGACATCTGCTGCCCAAAGGCTCTGCAGGCTCCATTTTCAGATGTGCTGCTCGTCCCGAGGTCCTTTCCCTTTCCCCCTCCGGGGAGGTTATCACCGTGGCTGGGATTTGCAGAGCTTTGCTCTCGGGTCCAGGGAGGGGATGGCTCTGCCTGCACTGGGGCCCAGCTGCACCTTCCTGCTCTGCTCCTTCCCGGGATTTTAGGGAGTGTGTGTGGTGTGTGCTGCAGCTGAGATGGGGTCAGTGCCTGCTGCTCAATCTCCTCTCAGCTGCAGATGTCGGTGTCGGGGGCAATGCACGCCCTGCTGAGCTGCTGTGACAAATAATCTGTGTCACTGCTGGGGAACTGCTGGGGACATTTCCTGTTTGCTGAGCCCTGTGCTCTGCTGAGCCCTGGCTCTGCTTCCCAGGGCACTCCTGTCCTGCTGGAATCATCCTGGAGTGCCCCAGGATGGGCAGGGCCTGGAGCTCCCTGGCCCTGTCCATGGTGGAATGGGATGAGCTTTAAGGTCCCTCACAACCCAAACCACTCTGGGCTTTTGATTCCATTCTGTGCTATTTAACCTAAAAAAAGAAAGTTCTTTTCTTTTTCTTTCCCAACTGCTTTCTCCCTGAGTCATTTTAAATGGGATTTATCTCATCCAGATTCCTTTTCCTTTCCGTTCATGGGATGCCTCTACTGGCACTGCTAAAAATGGAGGCAGAAATTAGAAAACACATTGGAGCCGGGTTGACTTTTGCCTGTTATTTCACACATTGTGGTACAGCCAGAGAAATGTGTGTGGTACAGAATAATAATTTCCCGTCAAGACAGACTCACAGCTGCCAGGCTGGGCTCTCAGCTGCCGTGCAGCATCCTTAATCTGCCACCCCTCTGCCCTTGGGCTCCTCTCTCTGGCTCAGGGCTTGCTGGGTGCTTGAGAGATGCTCAGAATCTGGAACTGTCTCAGGGAATGGTGCATTACTTTACTTTGCAGGGGAATTTCTGCCTGGTTTGTGTTGGCTCTTGGCAGCTTCCTGACTCACAAGCCCTTGTTCTTCACCTGCAAGTAGCAGACTGGTTGGAATGTTAGTGTTTGCAGTGGTGATTAAAAGGCCAATGGCAGAAGTACGAGGATGGCCTGGCCAGAGCAAAGTGCATTTGTCACCAGGGCCCTGATGGAGAAAATAACACCCCACTTGAATAAGGCTTTAAGGAATGTGCTGAAGGCTCATGGGTTGTCTTGACAATTACCAGTCTGGGATGTATTTGTGGAACTGTGTGCCTGTAAATCCTTCCCTTGGTGTATGCTCAGTTGTCAACACCTCCCACGTGGTGAAGTTTCACCAAGTTTCCCAGTGCACTGTCAGTTTACATGAAGAGTAAAACTTTATTTCACTTTTTTTTTTCCCCTAAAATGCATCTCTAAAATTTCACTTTTTATTGCAGATGGCTTGAATTCAAAGTAGCATCAGCAAGTGAATGTTAACAAGTGAAGGCCTTTAAATAATGATCTTTAACATTTTCCCTTAAAGCATGTGTTCTCAGCTTGTCACGTTCTGTGCTGCAGCTCTTCATGTATGATCAGGAACAGAGGCTCAGCTTAAGTGGAAAAATAATTGCAAAAGCAAGTCCTGAAAATTTTACACGTCCTGGTTTACTGAGATGTAGGATTTGACCCCATCCAAGCACTCTGGGAGCGAGACTCTAACAGCACTGAACAATTTAAAGACACATAAGAGCATTTGTATGAATATATTTTATGGTAAAAGCAGATGAATATTAGCCAGTGCTTCAGAAATGCAAATGAAATCACTCATGGGATCCTGTGTTTATCTGCCCACAGTGGGCCAGGAGCACGAACCTGCATGCAAAGGAGAAGAGAGTTTCCTTCTCCCAGAGCACCAAGTGTTGGAGTGGCAAATGCTGATCCAGTTCTAGCAATCATTTAACCTGGAAAGCTCATTCCTGCTTTTGCTTTGGAGTCACAGCCAAACGTGCCATGCCCAAATAAACCCCCAAAGGTGTCAGGAGTGGAACAGAATTCTGCAGAAATGCCTCTGATGGAGGGTGACACGGTGGGAGATGTTTTAAATCTCCTCATTGCTGTGCAGACCTGCAGCTCTTCCCGGCACACGTGACCAGGGATTTGTTGTTCACTGCTGGTGCAGAATCGAGATGAGGGATCCATGGATTTCATCTGTGGAGCAGGGGCAGTGGGGAGAGGCTTGGGGACTGCCTGGAGGATAAATGGGTTTCCTCAGACACACAGCCAGCAGCAGGGTGTGGAGCCTTGGCTTTCCCTGAGCCCAGTGGAGTTCTGGTTGGAGCTGTTCCACTGCTGCCGTGGTCATTCGACCTCGACAAGGTCTTGTGCCCCCAGGGGCTCTTTAGAAGAGTCACTTTGGGCTGCAGAAGTGTCTTTTCCATCCCCTCACCTCCTGTTCCTGCCTCTGTTTCCCTGCTGGTGGTTCCAGCTCAGCTCTCCCAGCCTGGATGCATCCCTGCCCAGGGCTGGGCTTCCACCCTGCAGCTTTCCCACTCCCCCTGGGATGGGGTCACAGAATCCTGGGATGGTCTGGCTTGGGAGGGTCCTCAGAGCTCATCCCACCCCTGGAACCATGCAGGTTTCACCCAGCATGAGGCACAAAGGTTTGAGGTTCCATGAGATTTGACCAGGGAGTTAAACAAGTCTGTTATGGGCATTTGTCAGGTCAGGGCAGCAGTCAGAGATGATTTGTTTGCTCTCAGGGCTGTTGTGCTGTTCTCAGCGTCACTGCTGATGATCCTGCTGTGCTGCTGGTCCCCTTGTGCTGGGTTTGTGACACCTGCTTGTGATACACTGGGGTGGTCTTGAAGGAAAATGTATTTGCTCGATGTGTAGTATATTTTTTATATAAAAAGCAGCTGTGGTCAAGAGTTATCCATTCTATCCCAGATCATGCCTGCAGTGGTTCAAAGCCTTTTCTCTCCAATCCAAATGCTTTGGGGATTTCTGCTGTGGCTACTAATGACTAATTAAAAACTTGCTGTACTGGTAGATCCCAACTTTTCCCTGCCTGAGCTCTGCAGGTTCCCAGCAGTCACAGAAGGAGGGGGGATGGCAGGAGAGGGTCAGAGCAGCCTGGTATTGACAGAGGGGGCACATCCCAGCCCCCAGGAGAGCAGGAACCTGGGGAAACCCCTTGGAACACCCAGGGCGAGCTCTGCTGTTGTGCAACACAAACCTCAGTAAAGGACTTGTGTAAGTTTTGGGGAAAAGCCTTAGTGTAAAGCTTTTTTCTCCTCCTTTCCTTGCCATTATGGTGTGAGGTTCTTTTCCTCCCAAGAGCTGAGCTGAGGTTTGGCTGTTTTACTGTAAGAGCAGTTCCAGTTCCGTGAGGGGAACAAGTTGTTGGTTAACTCCTTCTGCATAAACGTGTGAAACTAAAGAGAAATAAATGCTCTGCTAAAAATATCCTCGCTGTCGTTTAAAAATAAGCCAGTCAAGAAGTGAATTGGAGGCTGGAGAGTACTACACGGGCAGGAATGTTTCCTTTCCTGCCTCTGTTTGTGTCAGCACGGGGCCATCAGGAGCGTCAGGGAGCTGGGAGCAGACGTAGCTCCCGGGGAGGAATGTCTGCACAGGCAGGGATGCACTCCTGCATCCCAAATGGGCAGGAAAGGCAGGAGCAGGGATCCAAGGCTGCTTAAAACACTCTGGGGTGGAGCTGGAAGGTGTTGCTGTGTACCGGCACTCAGTGGCACAGGTGATTCAGCTCCTAAAGAACCCAGCCCTGGGAACGGTGGAATTCTCCTGCCCTGGCCAGGACACCTCAGCTGCCCCTTTCCTCCACACCCCTCAGCTCTCCAGCACCTCTGGGAGTTCCCTGTTCCCAGGCACGCTGGCAGCAGCTCTGGGTGGGAAGGGAGGGCCCTGTGATCCCCTGGGTCTGCCCAGCATCACCTGATACCCTGTCCCAGCCCTGTCCCCCAGCTCAGCTCGGGGCTCTGGGTGCCCCAGCAGGGACACTGCCTGGGTTATCTCAGGGTTTGTAACCATGCACCAGAGCAGGACCTCTGTGTGCTCCCCCAGCAGTGCCCCAGTGCCCCCAGTGCCCCCTGTGCCCCCTGTGCCATCCTGCTGGGGCAAGAGCTCCCTGCCAGCCACTGCTGGGGCTGCTCAGCAGCTGGGCAGCATCACTGCTGGGCTCTGCTCTCCTGGGAAGGGCTGGAGAGTTCCTGAGGGAGCTGGGAAAGGGATGGAGAATTCCTGAGGGAGCTGGGAAAGGGATGGAGAGTTCCTGAAGGAGCTGGGAAAGGGGATGGAGAATTCCTGAGGGAGCTGGGGAAGGGCTGGAGAGTTCCTGAGGGAGCTGGGAAGGGCTGGAGTATTTCTGAGGGAGCTGGGAAAGGGATGGAGAGTTTCTGAGGGAGCTGGGAAAGGGGATGGAGAGTTTCTGAGGGAGCTGGGATAGGGCTGCCTTGTGTCCTGCCCACTGCTGACAGTAAAGCTGTACTGAGCAGCAGAAATGTGAAGGGAAAACCTGACAGGGCCAGGCTTTCCCTGGAGATCAGACTTTTGTCCTTTCCTGTGCAGCCCCAGCAGGTCCAGGCCACTGATTCCAAACCTGCCTTAGTGCAGGGAGTGCTGAGCACTGCATCAGCCTGCCCCCAGAAATGTGTCACTGTCTCAGTTGTTGTCTCCTCCTCAGCAGAGGGCTGGGAGGGAGCTCAGACAGAAAAGCTCTGTGTGAAATGTCACATTTGGCAGCCTTGCAGAACCTCTTCAGAAAGTTTCGTTTGGATCCTGAAATATTTGTAATATTCTTGCAGGGATGTAGGATTTGTTTTGGTTTAAAAAAAAAAAAAATTGCAACACATCGACTTTGAAGATGAAGCATAAAAATTATTTTTAGCATTTGCTGCTAAGTCATCAGAGATGATAAAGGAGAAAGAACATTTATAGCTCCCTTCTCTTTGGCAACAGCAGAAAAACCCATCCTCCTTCCTGGCTGAGTAAGGAGCTTTCCTCAAAGTTGACCCCAAATCCCCCCCAGTGCCACNTCAAAACAGGGCTTTAAAATTCTTTATTTCAATTAAGCATAAGTGCTTCTAAAAATTCAAATGCCATTCTAAAACATTTCAGTTTCATTTTTGACAGCATGTCAATTTTTCATCTTAATGTTTTGACTAAAATGATTGAGAAATAAATCCATCATCAAGAAGTGCTCCAGGCAGCAAAGTCCCCCTCAGCAGCTGTGTGAGGGTTGGAGTGCCCATCCCTGGAGGTGTCCCAGGAGTTCCTGGAGGTGGCACTGAGTGCCCTGGGCTGGGGACAGGGTGGGGATGGGGCACAGGGGGACTCCCTGGGCTGGGATTTCTTTTCCAAGCAAAACCATTCTGTGATGCTGTGTGTCAGATGCTGCCCTGTGCCTGCAGCCTGTGGGGGCTGGCTGGAGATCTCAGTTCCAGATCTGCAGCAGTTCTTGCCCTTTTTAAACAGGAGAAAGCAGAGGAGCAGAGGTTTGGCCTCCATGGCAACGGCGGGGCTGCTGCCAGCTCGGCTCTGCAGCCGCTGCTGGGGAGGCTGCTCCTGAGGATGGATTTGTGTGTGCAGCATCTCCCTGGCCTGGGGAAGCTGCTCCTGAGGATGGATTTGTGTGTGCAGCATCTCCCTGGCCTGGGGAAGCTGCTCCTGAGGATGGATTTGTGTGTGCAGCATCTCCCTGGGCTGGGGAGGCTGCTCCTGAGGATGGATTTGTGTGTGCAGCATCTCCCTGGCATGGGGAGGCTGCTCCTGAGGATGGATTTGTGTGTGCAGCATCTCCCTGGCATGGGGAAGCTGCTCCTGAGGATGGATTTGTGTGTGCAGCATCTCCCTGGCATGGGGAGGCTGCTCCTGAGGATGGATTTGTGTGTGCAGCATCTCCCTGGCATGGGGAGGCTGCTCCTGAGGATGGATTTGTGTGTGCAGCATCTCCCTGCTCCTGAGGATGGATTTGTGTGTGCAGAATCTCCCTGCTCCTGAGGATGGATTTGTGTGTGCAGAATGTCTCTGGCTACCAGCCCCTTTGCCAGCCAAGAACATCTTGTTTTCCTCAGTCCTGTCAGGAGAGGGCTGTGTGGCTGTGCAGGGAGCCTGGCAGTGCTCTGGGATCCTGCTGGAGCTGCTGGGAGCCCCGGGGAGGAGAGGCCTGGGTGAGGGAAGCAGCTGGGACAGGGCACACCCTGGAGCCTCTGTTCAGCTCAGAGCAGGGAATCCCATTTCCATTCCCTCCCCTTTAACTCCCACTCCGTTGGAAGGTTCCCAGCCCAGGGCATGGGTTGGCAGTGCCCAAGGCCAGGCTGGACACTGGGGCTGGGAGCAGCCTGGGACAGTGGGAGCTGTGAGGGGAGTGAGAGGAGCTTTCAGTTCCTTTTCTGCCCAACCCTACCTGGGATTTGAAGGATATAACAAACACAAGAGTCAGACAGCTGAAAGAACTGGCTGAGTTCGAGCTGGAGAGGTTTCAGCCTTCCCTGGGTCAGTCTCCCCTCCCAGAGGTGTTGCTGGGGTAATTAGGGGCAGTCTGGTGGGCTCTGTCCTGGGGGGTCCGGGCTGCTGCCCCTTCCCTTTGAAGCCAGGCCAGAGCTGCTGTGAGCCCTGCTCTCCTGGGGCTTTGGAGGCTCTTTGAAATTGGGATTCTCTAGTGCTTCAGGCTAATATTGATTTTTTTTTTCCTGGTTTATTATTTTCTTGTTCAAGGATTCACCTCATGCCTCCTGCATGACATGAAAATTTCATTCTCCTGCCTTCCTACTCATTCACTCATTGAATCCATTCTAAAACTCTCAACTGCACCTTGCATTTCTCTTTTTAAAGAAGACGGTGTTCGTTGGTTCACACCTGAAAACTCTACCTGGTGGTCTCCAATACTGTAGTGGTTTGAACAGACCCATGTCTGCAGAGATGTCAGAATTCTGTAGGTACCTCTTTCATGTCTATGTCTTCTGTGTCTCCTCTGCACCAACTTTTGGCTGCTGCTGGAGCACCCTGTATCTCAAAACCTGAGGGTCAGAGGCTTTGAAGCCTTGAGGACTTCGTTAAATCCATGGAAATTTGCAGGATGTGTTTGGGATTCGGTGGTGCCAGCACAGGAAGGAAAACAAGACAGTCCTTTTATGTAAATGGCATCTGCATTCTCGCTTCTAATTAAAAAATCGAAGGGAAAAGCTTTCTGTAATTAAAGAACGTGTTTGCTAATTTGTCAAGGCTGCATTCTGGAGCACTTCTGGTTGGATCATTCTGGCAGTAACTCCCAGCTCTCCCTCTCCATAGGAACGGGCTGATCGTTCACCCTCCTGCTGGTCAGCAGTGCCGAGGGCAGGGCAGGGGGAGCAGGGACAGACAGACAGACAGACAGACAGTGTCCGTGTGTCCCACCCGGACTGCAGGGACAGACAGACAGACAGACAGTGTCCGTGTGTCCCACCCGGACTGCAGGGACAGACAGACAGTGTCCGTGTGTCCCACCCGGACTGCAGGGACAGACAGACAGACAGACAGTGTCCGTGTGTCCCACACGGACTGGAGGGACAGACAGACAGACAGTGTCCGTGTGTCCCACTGGAACGCTGGGCCTGCAGCTGTGGCACTTCTGGAGACAGTGCCCAGGTGTGGGGCGGTGCCAGAGCCGAGGGATGCTGGCACGGGTGGGGTTTTGGTGTGCCCCGCTGCTGCTGCTGGAGCTCGGCTGTGCCCCGGGCTGTGCCCCGGGCTGTGCCCCGGGCTGTGCCCCCTGGCCGTGCTCCGGGCTGTGCCCCGGGCTGTGCCCCGGGCTGTGCT
>WEIU01024785.1:65472-83934 GCA_013389925.1 Aegithalos caudatus
CCAGGGCAGTTCTGCCGGTGCCAGGGCAGTTCTGCCGGTGCCGGGGCAGTTCTGCCGGTGCCAGGGCAGTTCTGCCGGTGCCGGGGCCGTTCTGCCGGGGTCGGGGCCGTTCTGCCGGGGCCGGGGCCGGGGCAGGCGCATTTCCCCCCGTTCCCCCCGCAGCCGAGGCGCTGCCGGAGCCGCTCTCCCGATCCCGATCCCTTTCCCCACCTGTCCTCGCTCTCTCCCGTTCCCATTCCCGTTTCCCGGCTATGCTCGCCGCTCTCTCGTTCCTGTTCCCCGCCTGTCCTCGCCGCCGTCCCGTTCCCATTCCCATCCCACTCCCGTTGCCGTGTCCTGCAAATCCCTCTGCAGCCTTTGCAGCGGGGTTTGCTGCGGTTCAGCAGCTCCGTTTGTACCTTGGGGGATTCGGGTGCACAGTCCCACGCTCTGTTTGTTTGTTCGTTCGTTTGTTTGTTTCCTGGAGGTTTTTTATCTCCTCTAGCCCACAGAACTGGGTGTCAGGTCCAGAAGAATTTGTGCAGGGAGGGATCCCTCAGACAGGGAGGCTGCAGCTGGGACAGGGACACGGGAGCGTTTCCTGAGCACCAGTAAAAGGTAGCATCTGACCCTTGAAAGTGGTTGTAGTTCTGTTGAAATGCTGCCAAGATATGTATTATCTAGACAGAAAAATGCTCTTGGGCTGCTATTTCCAGTGTATCTGTGGTCATTTCAAATGCAGATTTGTTTTTCAAAGTAAATCTGAAGTTATTATTGTTAGACATGCTTTCCTTATACTTTTTAATAAGCTTTTAAAGAGCTGTAAAAAGCTGGGTGTCTCTAGGAGCTGTGATGCTGCTGATCCGGGGGTAACCAGCTCACCTGCAGCTGCCTGACCCTGCAGGTCACTGTGGCCCCAGCTGACATCCCCGAGGGATGGAGCAGAACCGTGGAATCACAGAATCACACAAATGATGAGGTTGGAAAGCCCTTGATGATCATCAGAGCCAAGTATTGCCCCCAGCCCCAGCAGGCTCACCTCTCAGCTGTGTCCCCAGGAACCACAGCTGCGTTTTTTGAGCACTTCCAGGGATGGTGACTCCATCTCTGCCCTTGGCAGGGCTGTATCTCTGTTGGACACGGGATGGAGAGCTTGGCTCCAGGTAGAAGGAACATCAGAAAGGTTTATTTACAATTTATTTACAATTCTGCATGGCCCTTTTATAACATGCTGTGCTGAGGAACCGTGTAATTGTTCAGTAAAGACAACACTTCACTGGGTAAATAATAGAAACAGCCCCTGTGAGAGGGGTGTGTGAGAACCTGGATGTGTTATAAAAGACTTATTTACATTCACTGTCCTTGAGAGGGCTGGATTCTCTCAAGAGAAGAAGAAATCAGCTCCTACAGGCTGGAAACTCCCCAGGCTCAGACAATCAGCCCCACAGGAGTGGCCAACCCTTTCTGTGTAGAAATGTTCCCTGCTCTGCACCCTACACCTCCCCAGGAGCAGCCTGAGCCTGCCTGCCCTCATCCTGAGCAGTTCAGCCAGGGCCTCCCCTCCACTCCTGGGCTCCTTCCCTCTGCCCCTGACAGAGCTGTGCCAGCCTGTGTCACTGGGGTGTCACTGGGGTGTCCCAGGCTGTGTCACTGGGGTGTCACTGGGGTGTCACTGGGGTGTCCCAGCCTGTGTCACCAGGATCTCTGTCCTGTTCCACTGACTTTGCACCAACCAAGAGCAGAGCAGGAGCTGTGATTCCAATACAGAAATAAATAACTGAGAAGGACAAGAGTCTCCTCAAGGCAGAGTGCAGACCCAGGGAGTGCCAGTCCTGCCCTGTCCCTGCCCTGTCCTGCCCTGTCCCTTACCTTCCCTTACCTTCCCTTCCCTGGGGACTGCTGCAGCTTCAGCAACTCAGCTCCTGCCTTTTGCTGCCCTGTTCAGCCTGCCCAGGGCTGGTTTGACCCCAGGAGCAGCAGAACGTGGGCAGCTGCTCCCAGGGTTTGTGGTGTGTGATCCCAAGTTGAAGATTCACCTTTCCACTGGAAAGATCCTTTCATTTCCTGCCAGTGCCCACAGGGTGGTTTCTTGTTCTTGCATTAGTACAAAAAAGTAACCAAAACTTCCTTTGCACCTACCCAATATCAATCATTTAATAACTTCCTGTTCAATGCCCCTTCCAAATAAATCACAGGTCCTGACTCTTTTATTACCTGCTTGCACCTGTTATGTTTCATTTGGGGAATCTGAGTGGATTAATGAGTGTCTACCATTTAGCTTTCTGCAGCATCATAATGCTTTTCCTCTGATTTCACATCTCCTGCCACTGTAATACCTTATTTACATTGCTTTGTGCACAGCAGATGTCCTCAGTGATGACTTGATCTTTCCTCCTAAATCTCTGTGTGCAGGATATGTCAAACTGTATTTTTAAATGTAGATTATCTTGTGCTTTCAGGGATTGAATTTCACGTTGCTAAGTTACCTATTTTTCCTAGTTTGAGGTTATTGTTGGTTTTATTTTCTCCCTTCTGCCTGCCTTGTCCTCTTTCCTGATTGACCTACATAATCCCTGTTGTCAGCAGGTTTTCCTGCCCTGCCCTTTAGTCTTTAGCAGGTCACCAGAACACCAAGCAGTGCCAGCCCCAGCTCTGGGCTGTGGAATCTCCTCCCTGGAGCAGGAACTCCCTTGTCTGGATCCCCCATTTGGGGCTGGGGTTTGTTACACATCACAGTGCTCAGACTCCTCCAGGGATGCACATCTGGGATGGTTGGGGAGCCCTGGCTGGGCCAGGAGCTGGGCTCAGTGACCTGCTGGGTCCTGTCCAGCTCAGATATTCTGTGATTCCACACCCCCTGAGCTGTTAATCACAGGAGTGTCAGAGCCTGAAATGTCCTTGGGAAACTGAGACCCAGATTTCCACCCTCACCTCTCAGAGCCAGGATTCACTGAGGCCACTGTGCTGCCCTGTGGGGCTGATTGTGAGGCTGGGGAGTTTTCAGCCTGTAGGAGCTGATTTCTTCTTCCCTTGAGAGAATCCATCCCTCTCAGGGACAGAGAATGGAATAAGTCTTTTTTCATAACACACCCAGGTTCTCACACACCCTTCTCACAGGAGTTGTTTCTATTATTTACCCAGTGAAGTGTTCTCTTTACTGACCAATTCCAGTTCCTCAGCACAGCATGTTATAAAAGGGCCATGCAGAATTGTAAATAAATTGTAAATAAACCTTTNAAATTGTAAATAAACCTTTCTGATCTTTCTTCTACCTAGAGCCAAGCTCTCCATCCTGTGTCCAGCAGTGACACAGCCCCAAGCACAGCCCAGGTGTCCCAGCCCCTCTGCTGCTGGCACTCTCTGGCTTCCTGGGCAGGCTGTCCTGGGCACGGGCTTCTCCCCTGGATGAAATGAGCCAGAGGAATTTCTGTGGTTTCCATTAAAACTCCCAGGCTGCAGTTTATCCAGCAATATAAGCCAGACTGCAAACATGATTTTGAACCTTGGAGTTTTGGAGAACGGTTCTCAGCATCTCTTTTTTTACCCCAACTTAGTTCAGCAGTAGCACTAAAACAACTGGATCCAAAAGCAGCCCAGTGCTACCTCCCTTGCACTGAGGGATCTGCTGACAGATACCAAGGATATCAGACATGCAGCTGTGCAAACAGGGCTGTGACTGCAGCACAGCCAATGCTGCTCCTCGTGCTGCCCCTCCAGAGCTCTGCAGAGCCTCCATCCCTCCCTCAGTGCCCCGAGAAGGGCCTGGCTGGGCTGGGGGATGCAGGGAGCAGGAGCAGGGAGAAGGGAGAAGGGAGCAGGGAGAAGGGAGAAGGGAGAAGGGAGAAGGGAGAAGGGAGAAGGCAGAAGGGAGCAGGGAGAAGGGAGCAGGGAGAAGGGAGAAGGGAGCAGGGAGCAGGAGCAGGGAACAGGGAGCAGGGAGAAGGGAGCAGGGAGCATCCCCTGCAGCTGCAGGCACTCCCCGAGGATCAGCAGCAGCCTGGCCAGGAGCCAAATGGACACAGCCCCGGGCTGAGGATCAGCACAGTGCCAGGAGCCACTTTCCCTGGAGGAGTGAATGCAGAAGGTTAAAGGGCTGGAGAATGCTGCACTCAAATCCCAGATTACCCAGCTGCCACACTGACCCAGTAGCAGGGAAAGGCTCCTCTGCAGCTCCTCCAGCCTGTAAAAGGAGGTGCTGCTGGGAATGTTTTCCTGGTTTGTTAGGTAGCACGTTGCACATGGAAAAGCAGGGCTGGGGCTTTTCCTGATCGTCTGCACAGGTCCTTGAGGGGAGATTCCTGCAGGGGAGGGATTTCCCTGACAGGAGGCATCAGCCAGGAGATGCTACTTGGGGATGGGTCACCTGGCCTCGGAGGTGAACTCCAGGAAGTCAATTCTAGTGATGCCATGGAGAGCACAGGCAGAGGCAGCTGCTGAAATTCCTCTTTTTTTTCCATTTTTTTCTTTTTTTCCTATTTGTTGCTAGTTTTGGTTAAAAAAAGAAAAAAAAAAAAGTTATAGAGCTCTTGTGTTGAAAATAAGATTTTCCCAGAGAAATGGATCATAGAATCCCAGAATGGTTTGGGGGGGAAGGGACCCTGAATCGCCCCCAGTGCCAGCCCTGCCATGGTAGGGACACCTCCCTGTGTCCCAGGCTGCTCCAAGCCCCAGTGTCCAACCTGACCATGGACACTTGGATGGGGCAGCCACAGCCTCTCTGGGAGCTTGTCCAGCCCTGGATCCTTGCAGCCCAGACGTTGCAGTGAGGGTGGAACATCCCTTTCTCCCCTGCCGTGGTGCAGGGGACCCGCTCAGTGAAGCTCAGGGCAGTGCAGGGCAGGGCTCTCTGCAGGCCAGGCAGGCTGGCTCCAAGGTTCTGCAGCATTTCCAATCGGAGCAGCTGCAGACAATGAGATTCCAGCTCAGATCCCTCCTGGCAGGGCTGTCCTGGCCATGGGCACTGCCAGGGTCACCTCCGTGCTGGGGCTCCATGCCCCGTGGGCACAGGGTTTGGCTGGTGCCACACCAGTGCTCCCACTGCTCCCTCAGCTCTCCCATGTCCCTGCAGCCCTTTCCTTCCCACCTCTGCTCTGTCCCTGCTCTGGAAAACACCAGCTTTGTCCTGCCAGCTTGCTCGGGTTCTGGCTCACCATCTGGGAGGGCACTTGGCTTTTATTCAGTCATCTTCTAGGGGCTCCTTTTGTTATAAAACCCTTTTTATAATGGATCTTCTCTTATACTTGGAACTATTTATTTAGCCTGTGCCTAAAGGAGCTCCAGGAGAGCTGGAGAGGGGCTGGGGACAAGGAATGGAGGGACAGGACCCAGGGAATGGCCCCCAGTACCAGAAGGCAGGGCTGGATGGGATCTGGGGCAGGAATTGTTCCCTGGCAGGGTGGGCAGGGCTGGCCCAGGGTGCCCAGAGCAGCTGTGGCTGCCCCTGAATCCCCTTCTGGCAGTTTCTGTGTTCTGAACTCGTTTCCATCTCTGCATTAGGTCTCTCTTTACCCTCCCCAGCTGCTGAAGGCAGCTCGGTGTCCCTCAGTCTGGGCTGTCTCAGTGGCTGGAATGCAGCCCTGCCTGCCCCCAGAATGTACCTAAAGCTCTGTTTCCTTCCCCAGGGACTGTCTGCCAGCTGAGGGCTGGCCCCTGATCCCAGGGGAGCTCCCCCTGCCCTGCTCCATCCCGTGTGGTGGCACTGGAGGGGTGCTCCTGCCTGGCACTGCCACCCCGCTGGGTGCCAGCCCTCAGCCCCTCCCCAGCCACGCTGGGAGCCTGGCCCTGCTCTGCCTTCTCCCTAAATCAGTGCAAATGTTTATTTGTGGCTGTTGCTGCTTTGTTGTTGTGTTTGTGAGCAGAGCACCACGTTTGCCATTCAGTCCCAGGGCAGGGGGGGCTGGCATTAGGGAGGAGACTGGCAGCAAGTGTCACAAAAAGGTCATTTAAAGCAGGAGATTCAGTAATGAAAAATCAGGTTTGGAATAATCTGATCCTCAGGTTTTCAGGCTGCAGGAACAGCTTTTCACTAGAGCCTGATGGACATCTCCCAACTGTTTGCATTTGGGAGATTAATCCACTTCCCATTCAAATTCTTGTCTGTTGCTGTGAAATGTCAATTTTTATCTTGATTTAGAGCTGGGCACACACCTGCTGAGAAGTAAAACACGCTGTCAAATAGAAATGTAATTTTTGGATAGTCTGGGTCAGCCTAAAGAAATGTTCCTACTCCTTTCCTGCTGGCCAGGTCCTCACAGCAGAATTTAATGATGATGAGTCAGTCTGGAAATTGACCTTCATTCTGAAATCCAAAGCGCCGTGGTTTTGTTGCCACTGTTGAGTCTGTTATTTTTCAAGCTCATTTATAAATTGAATAAATCCAAGGACTGAAGATCCTTTATAAGAGTGTAGCAATTAAATACTGCCTTTTCCACCCTCAAATCCAGCTGTGTTGTGTGTTGGTGCCGGAGAGGATTGGAGGGGTAGCATTAAATAGTTATTTAGGGATGTTAATAACATGCTTAAACTGTTTCCATCAAGTGCTTTTGGATGGTGCGATGCCATCTGTGTTACAGTTGATTTAGTTAATTATACAGGCATGAATTCCTTGGGAGAAGGGATGGCATTGCTCTAACAGCTTGTTTGTGAGCAAGATAACGCAGTGACATGCTATTAAACTCGTGGAATTGGGTCTGAAATATATTCCTCACCAATAATTCCTCCCCAAATTATGCTGAGCTGCTCCAGTTTAATGGATAATTTGGGTGGGTGTGCTACTGGAGTTTATTGCAGAAACTCCAGTGGGTTTTTGTACCTTAAATATTGGGGGTTAGCAGAGAAAAAGGAGAAATTACTTTCCTACCTGCTCAGCTGTTTTTAATTAATGATTGCTGTTTCTGCTGCCCTGGGGGCTGTGCAGTGGGACTGGTGTCCTGCTGTAAAATGGGGGTTTGGCAGCACTTGTGTTGCCAGTGTTGCACTCAGAGTGTCCTGAGCTGGGACCACAGGGATCACCCATTCCAGCCCCTGCACACACACCCCAACCCCTCCTGGAGCAGTGTCCAACCCCTCCTGGAGCTCTGTGCCCATTCCCTGGGGAGCCTGGGCACTGCCAGCACCCTCTGGGATGAGCCTTTCCCTAAATCCCACCCAAACCTGCCCTGGCACAGCTCCAGCTGTTCCCTGTAAACCCTAATCAGATTCCCAATTGCCACCCACCTATGGTTTGCACTTCAGACCCAAAAAACTGTAAAACCTAACCAGAGGATGGGCTCTGGGTCTGTGGCACAGACAGGTCACCCCTCACAGGGGCTGCCCTGGAAGCTGCACACGTGGAGCTTGCAGGGGACATGGTCCATCCATCAATGAGTTAAAGCCAGCAAGGGTGGCAGGATTAATGCTGGAGGAGAAATTCAGGTCAGTCTGGGTTTGACATGTGTCTGTCACAGCTGCTGCTGGAATTGATCTAATCCTCAGCAAAACTTTGGCCAGACTTCCATCTGCAGAGATGCCAGGGTGGGGGCTGAGGGGCGGAATTAGTTTGAATCTAAAGCAGATATTATTTCATGGAAGACAGGTTTCAGAGCTTGCTTCACCCTGGGGAGTGCTGGTTGGTATTTATTTCCCTTCTGGAAATGGGGAGCTGCTCCTCAGCCAGCTGTAGGTGCCAGGCAGGGTGGGGAGCCTGCAGCTTCCTCAGCACGAGCATGGACCAGTCAGATGTGCCCCTTTGGATCTCTGGGCTGGGTCACCACAGTCCCTGCATTTTTAACAAAAGGGATTTTATCTAATTAGTCTCAATCTAAACAGCACAGGGAAAAAAATTCCTCATAGAATGTCCAGGGCAGGGAATGGGGCTGGGAAGGGTCTGGAGCCCCAGGAGGGGCTGAAGGAGCTGGGAAAGGGGCTCAGCCTGGAGAAAAGGGGGATCAGGGGGGACCTTGTGGCTCTGCACAGCTCCTGCCAGGAGGGGACAGCCAGGGGGGATTTGGGATCTGCTCCCAGGGACAGGGACAGGAGCAGGAGTTTCCCCATGGAAAGGGAGCTCAGGCCTTGGCAGTGCCCAGGGCAGGCTCAGGGTGGGCAGCAGCAGGAATTTCCCCATGGAAAGGGAGCTCAGGCCTTGGCAGTGCCCAGGGCAGGCTCAGGGTGCACAGCAGCAGGAATTTCCCCATGGAAAGGGAGCTCAGGCCTTGGCAGTGCCCAGGGAGCTTTGGAGTGCCCATCCCTGGAGGTGTCCCAGGAATTCCTGGGGGTGGCACTGAGTGCCCTGGGCTGGGGATGGGGCACAGGGGCAATCCCTGGGCTGGGAGGGCTTTTCCAGCCCCAGGGATGCCAGGATTGGATTCTGTGGTTCTGCATGTGAAGGAAATGCACAACAGAGCCCTGTGTGCAGGACAGTTCATGCCTTGGCCATTGCTCCTTGATCTCAGCCCCCTGTTCACTCCTTTTCCCATGCAATTTCCAACAAGTTTCCTCCTCACCTTGCAGCTGAGTGAGTGATACACTCTCTGTATGGATATATGACAAATGTTTATGTGGATAAAGCCCAAAGCACAACTCCAGCATGGGACACGATTGCCTTGGCTTAGCATGAAATTCCTCTTCAGAGGAAAACTCCTTTTCTTGCATTTGGATCTATAGGCTGGTGCAGTCCTAAATGGAACATGGATATTACTCATATGAGAAAATGGGAACTCAGCCATGAACAGTATTACATTTTCTTTCTATTATGTTATTTCAAGGTGCACCAGAGGCTCAAAAAGGTTTGTTTAAACTAATTAATCAGAACAATTTGTCAAAAACAGAGAACACCAGTGCTCACAGGGCTGTGCAGATATTGGAAATGTTCCATATTTGTAAGAACAGTGTTCTGCTTTCAAACACTGGTACCCTGGGTAGGGATTAATTCACTTATTTTTAAGCGTGGTGAAACATTCATTTCAGCAACTACTACCTAGAAAACACATTTCCCAATTAGTCTTGATGTCTGAATTGCAAGTCAGGAGGCAAAGGGAGCGCTGAGCCCTGCTCAAGGCAGCTCTGATGCATTATTGATGCTGTTTTCAATATCAAACATGCCAGGAATCAGATGCATAATCTATTCTCCCAGCATCAAAAATATGATGACCTTTCTGTTCTGTTAAGGTGATGTGTCTGATAGCTGCCCCTCCTGTGTAACTCCTTGGAAAATAAAGGAACAATCCAGAGGCAGGTGCCTGGTTTTCCAGGGAATGTCTGCTGTGCCCAGGGATGCTCTGTGCCCTGCAGGGATGGGTGTGTTGGGGCTCTGTGCTCTGTGCTGTGCTCCTGAGGTCCCCAGTGTCCAGGGAATGTCTGCTGTGTCCAGGAATGCTCTGTGCCCTGCAGGGATGGGTGTGTTGGGGCTCTGTGCTGTGTTCCTGAGGTCCCCCAGTGTCCCCAGTGTCCAGGGAATGTCTGCTGTGCCCAGGGATGCTGTGCCCTGCAGGGATGGGTGTGTTGGGGCTCTGTGCTCTGTGCTGTGCTCCTGAGGTCCCCCAGTGTCCCCAGTGTCACAGCAGAGCCCTGGAGCAGCAGCTCTGTTCCCTTCTGGCTGCTCCTGGGTCAGCACAGCCCTGCTGGCTTGGCAGCATTTCCATGGAGTGTTTTTCTCCCAGTATTTGTGAGAAATATTCTTCCAGGGCTGGCCTGGCACTTGGCCCCGGGTGCCAGCTGGGGTCTGAGCCCGGGTGTGCTCCAGCAGACACGGCTGCTCCTGCTGCAGGGCCACCCTGGGGCGGCACAGACCCCCCTTTCACAGCCCCAACAATGGCACTTGTCCCCCTGCACACGCTCAGGGCCGTGGTGTCACTGGGAGCTGTGACTCCCTGCAGTCCTGGTCCCATCCTTACCCTGGGGACAGCAGCCTGGCCATCCCTGTGCTGGGACAGCTGCCAGGGCTGGGCCCTGCTGAGCCCAGCACAGACCTGGCTGCAGCTTCCACGGGCACTGCCACTCCTCCAGGGAGCCCTCATCACATCCCACTGCCCCTCAATCCCCCTGACATCCCACCTGGCACTGCCACTCCTCCAGGGAGCTCTCATCACATCCCACTGCCCCTCAATCCCCCTGACATCCCCCTCAATCCCCCTGACATCCCACCTGGCACTGCCACTCCTCCACCAAGCCCACATCCCCACTGCTTTCCCAAAGGCTCTGTGGAATCCTCTGAACCCCCCAGGAAAACCCCCATGGCACCCCAGAATCTGCACCCAGGCTGGAGGAAAAGGCTTCCCCCGTGGTCCCTGCCACACTGTGTGATCCCCCCCAGTTTTCCTCTCCCCATGTCCCTCAGTGCCCTGGTTTCTCCTTTCCCTGTGTCCCCTTGGCTGTGACATCCCTGGTGGCTGCCCCGTGTCCCCTGGGGGTCCCTGCCCTTGTCCCCTGTGCCCTCAGAGCTCCTGACCCCACACTTACCCTGTGCTCACTGTGACCTGGGCCGTGTGTCCCTGATCCTTTGGAGCTGCAAGGCTCCACCACCACCCCTGAGGTCCTTCCCTGTCACCCCCCAAAGCGTGGCTGGGTATTTGTGGCATTTGTGACATTTGTGACATTTGTGACATTTATGACATTTGTGACATTTGTGGTATGGTTTGGTGGGCACTCCTGGGCTGTCCTGGGCAGGGCCAGGAGCTGGATGTCAGTGATCTGAGCAGGTGCTTGGCATGAAATGTGGCAATTCCTACCATTAAGCCTTGGTAACCTTTTAAAGAAAATTTAGAAGCTGTAACACTGTAAGTATCAGGGTCTGTGGTTCTGCAAATTGACCTCAGGCAGAATTCCCACCGAGTGAACTCTGCTCCACGGCAGCAGCTCTGGAGTTTCTTTTCTGTAAGCACACAAATGTAAATGTAAATTCTTACAGCCCTGTCTGTCAGGAAGAATCCTGTTAGCAATTACTCTCCCTATCCCTGTACCACTCAAATGATGATTTGTCTGCCATTCATGTGGAAGCAGTTAAAGCTTGTTGGTGGCTGCTCCCTTTCCTCAGGTTGTGAACTAACCTGGCTCACAGTGCCTCAGCCTTCTCAGGGAATCCTCTAAGAAAATAATTGTAATGTGCACAAAGGCCTCATTTGCTGCAGCAGGTAGAGCTCTGTGCCTGTGGCTACAGGCTGCCCCATTTTTTATCAATAAAGAAATGGGGTTTTAAATCTCCATTGGTGGGTTGTGTCTGCTTGCACAAAGCAGCAAGGATCTTAAATGCAAAGAACACATACTCCTGTTATAGATTTTTCAGGCAATATCTTTAAATTTTAATTTATTTCTATTTCTTTGCCCAACCAAACGTTTCTTTTTATATAAACTTCCAGGCTACAAAGTCAGGCACCAGCCTGAGAAACAGCAGAACTGAGACTGTTTGTACCACCTTGGTCTGGACAATTAATATCAGGAAGGTTATTTTATTCTCCCACTTGTTTCTCTAGGTCTCAGCCTCCCTCCCCTCTGAGCCAGTGCAGATGTGCAGTGATTGCTTCTCCTGTGAGATTTCTCTGGCTCTCAGCAGCTCTGCCCTGCCCTGGATGCTCTGAGCCCTCTCCCAGCTTTATATCCCATTTTTATACCCCCAGAGCTGCTGCCTCCCTTGGTGTTTTTCTCCCTGAGAGATCCAGGCTTTTGCTCTTAGAATTCAAACCAGGTTTTTTATTATGATGTGTATATATATATGTATGTCCCACATGTATGGGCTCTTTGTGTGCTGCCTATGCAGGCTGTGCAGGTTGGTTCTGTTGCTGTTTTGCTGTTCCATCACTGTCCCTCTCTCCCTGCAGCTGCCCTGACCTGCTGAGGCCCAGCCCGTGCCTGGACAGGGACAGTGCCTCTGCTGTGCTTGGATGTGAGCCATGAGGGACAGAGCCAGGCACTGAGGGGCACCAGGAGCACTGCTACCCACCTCAACAGCACTGCTGTAAAAAGGTTGGAAATGTTTTCCCTAATCTGAGCACTTTTTAATGGAATTTTGTACTATAACCATCCTGTGATTCCGTGAAATAGAACAGAAATAAAATCTTCCCAGATGGCTGTCTCTGAGCCATGGCAGTGCTGGGGGCTGGTGTGTGGATGTTCCTCCTGAACATCCACATCCCCTGCACTCTGAGGGTTCCCCTGCAGCCTGTGGGTTCCCCTGCACTCTCTGGGTTCCACATCCCCTGCACTGTGTGAGTTCCACATCCCCTGCACTCTCTGGGTCCCCCTGCACCCTGTGGGTCCTCCTGCACCCTGTGGGTTCCCCTGCACTCTGAGGGTTCCCCTGCACTCTGAGGGTTCCCCTGCACTCTGAGGGTTCCCCTGCACCCTGTGGGTTCCCCTGCACTCTCTGGGTTCCCCTGCACTCTGTGGGTTCCCCTGCAGCCTGTGGGTTCCCCTGCACTCTGTGGGTTCCCCTGCAGCCTGTGGGTTCCCCTGCACTCTGTNCTGCGGGTCCCCCTGCACCCTGTGGGTTCCCCTGCGCTCTCTGGGTTCCCCTGCACTCTCTGGGTTCCCCTGCAGCCTGTGGGTTCTCCTGCACCCTGTGGGTTCCAGAGCAGAGGAAGGAAGAGGGCATTGCCTGGCAGGAGGCTGCAGCCAGGGGCTCAGGCCCTATTCCCAGGGAACAAGGGATGGGACAAGAGGAAACAGCTGTATCAGAGGAGGTTCAGCTTGGATACTGGGCTCCACTTCTCCATGGAGAGGGCTGTGCAGCCCTGGCACATTTATCCAAGGCAGATGTGAAGCCCCCAAAGCTGGGGGGGATTTAAAAGCCGTGCGGATGTGGCACTGGGGAGGTGGGTCACCGGCAGTGCTGGGGGAACGGTCGGAATTAATGCCCTTGGGGGACTTTTCCAGCGAGAACAAAGCTGTGACTGCCCACCCTGAGCAGGGAATCCATCCCTGGGGCTGTCCCTGGGCTGCAGGGCTCTGTGTGCCCGGTGTGCAGGCTGTGCAGCGCTGTCCCTCCCGCAGCCCCCAGAAGATGTAGAGAGGAGCAGAGGAGAGCGGGGCCGTCCCTCACCATGGCCAAGAGGGGCCCCGGCAGCCGTGCCAGGGGGGACAAGCCCGACGCCCTGGCCGCCCTGCAGGCTGCCAACGAGGAGCTCAGGGCCAAGCTCACCGACATCCAGATCGAGCTGCAGCAGGAGAAGAGCAAGGTGGGCGCCTTCCCTCCCTGCGCTGTCGTTCGGGAAGTTCACAAACGCCAAAATTCTCTTTGCTGGTCCTTCTCTTCCCTTGGTTTCGTTTGCATTTTGCACTCAAACTCCTCCAGGCCAGCTGCTTACACACGTGTACAATGCTAAACCTCAGCTCTGCCTCCTGCGCTAATTCCCAAATTCCAAGGAGACGGCCTTTGGGAGAGGGAAAGCTGATGGGGCTGGAGCCTCAGCTCTGAGAGTTTCCAGCTCTTGCCCTCAGATCATTTTTCAGCAAGAGCATGGAATATTCATTTGCTTTTCCCTAACTCCCCAAATCACTTTCCACTGATAAACTTTGGGGGGTTGTTGGTTCCAGAATAGAAATGTGTTACCATGCAGGGACAAAATGATAGTCTGCATTTTTCCAGGAATTTGCATCATTATTGGGCACTTCAGACCATGAACCTGATGCACAGGTACATATAAATAGAACATCTGTTAATCCTTTTGCTGTGAAGCAGCATTTGCAGCTTTAAGGCTGAGGACTTTGTTTTCCTTCTCCCTGTCCTTCACAGCCACTTCTGGCCGTGGCTTCTCTAGAGTTTATGGCATGGTTTTAAATTGAAACATCACTTGTGCCTTGTGTGGTCAGGTACAGTCAGTTATTTCTGCTGGATAATTCATGCCTTAAAAAGCATCAGGTAAAATGCAGCTGTTTGGGGCTTCACAGGAGCTTGCACAGAGCTTTTTGTGTCCTGCCCATGCACGTGCAGGTTTGGTCTGCACTGAGCGTGCCACAGTGATGGCCTTGGCATCCCATGTTTCCCTTATTCTGGGGGGAATGTGCTGTGAGAGCTCCTGCAGAATAAAGTGAGGACTCAAGGGTTGCTCAGAGACACTGACTGATTCCTGAATGTGTATTAAACAGGAACCTGCAGTGAAAGAAAGGTGTAGCAAACACCAGTTTGTAGCCACAGACGTACCAGCGTTGAGGTGCAATACTGTAAAGTCATCTCTACCAGTTATAAATAATATCATGGTATGTATCATTGTTTGGTTGATTGGGAACACTGTACTCTTTTGATTTTCCTCATAGGTCAGCAAGTTGGAAAGGGAGAAAAACCAGGAAGTGAAGCAGATCAAGGAGCACGAACAGCATAAAAGCACCGTGGTGGTCACAGAGCTCAAAGTCAAACTTCACGAGGACAAAATGAAAGAGCTCCAAGCTGTTCGAGAAACACTTCTGAGGCAGCACGAAGCTGAACTGCTCAGAGTCATAAAAATTAAAGATAATGAAATCCAGAGACTCCAGACCCTGCTGAACGCCGTGCGCGACGGGGCCCCGGACAAGGTGAAGACGGTGCTGCTCAGCGAGGCCAAGGAGGAGGCCAAGAAGGGCTTCGAGGTGGAGAAAATCAAAATGCAGCAGGAGATCTCCGAGCTGAAGGGGGCTAAGAAACAGGTGGAGGAGGCTCTGACCATGGTCATCCAGGCTGACAAAATCAAGGCTGCGGAGATCAGGAGCGTGTACCACCTGCACCAGGAGGAGATCACCAGGATCAAGAGGGAGTGCGAGAGGGAAATCCGCAGGCTGGTACGTGTCCCTCTGCTCCTGTCCCCTGTGCTGGGACAGGGAATGGGCAGGGCTGGGACAGGGAATGGGCAGTGCTGGGCTGGCTGGGGCTGGGACAGGGAATGGGCAGTGCTGGGACAGGGAATGGGCAGGGCTGGAACAGGGAATGGGCAGTGCTGGATTCACTGGGTGGGTGCTGAAACTTTGGGGCTTGCTCTGTTTTACATTTACTAGTGGAAAGGGCAAACTGGTTTTTAAAAGTATGAGTTTGGTTTTAAAAGTATTCATTTGGTTATGAAATTATTAGTTGCTGTTTTTGTGAGAAACTTCTTCATCCACATCAGAGCCTTTTGGTGTTCACATTAAAGGTGTCAGGAAGAGCCCTCAGGTTCCTGGCTGGTCAGGGAATGTCACAGCCCACAGTCCCTCCTGTGGGAGGGAGCTCCCTTTGCAGCAGAGCCTGGCAGGCCCCCAGCTCCTCCTGGGCTCAGGGCTGGCTCCTGGTGTGCTGCTGTCCCAGAGCCTGCCTGGTGCCCCCAGCTCCTCCTGGGCTCAGGGCTGGCTCCTGGTGCCCCCAGTGCAGGGAGTGTGCCCTGAGCTGCTGCTGCCTCCCAGGGACGTGGGCACAGCCCAGGATGTGTGCTCTGGGTCTTGTCTCAGTATTTCTGTGGTGTCACCATCACTTTGTGTTTGCCATGCTGCTCTACAGCACTCAGTGTCCTGCTACAAACCCATCCAGGTCCCTTCTTCATCATCAGCCCTTAGCTGTTGTCCATATCCTTAAAAAAAAAATTAAAATTCTCCAAGCTCTTGCATCCTGGCCCCAAATCAAAGGCTGGCACTGCAGAACCTGCTGCCCTGGCAGGATGCTGGTGCAGCATCCCCTGAGCCCTGACACCCCAGGGCCTGGCAGGGACTGACAGCCCAGCAGTGCAGTGTCCCCTACCTTTATTTAGCCTCCTCTTCCCTCAGACTTTAGGCTGTTGGGATTTTTTTTCATGGGTTATTTTATTTTTATGGAGAGGATATTAAAGGTAATTTATAACCAACTGCTCTATTGATGCTGTTTAAATATCCTGCAGTGTAAGTACCTTCTTCTCTAACCATACATCACTGGTGCATTGATTGCATAGATCACAGTGACTGGGGGGCTAATGGACAGCCTAAATAAACTTGCTGCATCACAGGGAAAGTCCCCACTAATGCCCTTTAATGTAGGAGCTGTAAAATAAATACAGTCTTAGTTATAGGGAAAAGAGTGGTTCAATGGGATGTTTTCTAAACTGCCTTCGAAAATCAAACTGTTTTAAAGTTCCTGCTTGAAAGGATCAGATTGGCTCCCTGCACCAATGGAATCACCTGAAGCTGTGACTTTACCAAGCCCTGGGTGCTCTCAGCTCCAGGGACTCCACCCTCCGTGGTTTTGGTGGGTGCTGGTGGCTCCTGGCACCTTGTGGGGAGGGCCCTGATGTCTGGGGTGAAAGGCTGTGCAATGCCCTGGGACCAGAGACTCAGGGGTTCAGGTGGCTGGGGCTGTCCCTGGGGCTGTCCCTGGGGCTGCGGTGTCCCTGTTGGTGTCCCTGGAGCTGTTGGTGTCCCTGGGGCTGTCCCTGTCCCTGTTGCTGTCCCTGTTGCTGTCCCTGCTGCTGTTGGTGTCCCTGGGGCTGTCCCTGTTGCTGTCCCTGTCCCTGGGGCTGTTGCTGTCCCTGCAGTCTGGGTGCTGCTCCCCAAGATGCTGAACTCCCCCAGCTCAGCTGTGCCTGGCTCAGCACCCCAGCAGTGGCACTGCAGGAGGTGAAATCCCCTTGCAGATGGTAAAGAGTGCATGTGACAACAGCCTCCCTTGGAGAGAATGTCTAATTTTAGTCAATTTTTAGTCTAATTTTAGTTTCTAGATTTCAATTTGTGCATTTTAAAGCGCTCTGAATACTGCACGTCTGTGTTTAATTACATTTGTATGGGCAGGGGCACTCCCTGCTTGGTGTGTGCACAGCCAGGGGAAGCAGCTCAGCCTGGAGTGCTCCCAAAGCTCCACTGGCCTTGATGCTTGTTAAATGGGGACCAAAATTCAGTGTGGTAAAGAGCATTTCAACTTGAATTAACCCTAGGTTGGGCAGGAAGGAGAAGTTCTGCACAGCCATGGCCACTGCAGCCTCCTCACTCCCATCTCCTTTATCAGGGGACTGAGAAATCAGGAAAACTGAGGAAATGGGATTTGCTAGACCTGAGGAGTGGTTATTTTCAATTTAGATCAACTTTAGTTGATTAAGAGTAGCAATAACCCACACCAATCCCTCTGTGTGAGCACTGGACACGGAGAGCTCCACAGCTCCCTCGTGGCAATGCCACCCCCAGCCAAAGGGGATCCAGGGTTTGGCACCATTCCGAGCCTCTGTGTCCCCAGAGACCCTGAGCTCCCTGCCAGACACTGGTAAATCAGTGAGCACATCTGATGTGAAGGGTGGGAGCAGATCAAAGGGTAGGCAGCTGACTTCTTAAATATTAATTTGATTGGTGATTGATTTAGTCTTTACCTTCTGCTTTTGATTCCCTCGTGTGTTGAGAACCCCCCACCCCTGGGATTATAAAGGTGCTCAGCACCTGAAGGGTAGGCACATGTTCAGGGTGCATCCTTCCTGCTTCCACCTGAGGAATTTTTAGTCATTTGTGGTTCAACCCTCATTTACACCGGGCTTTTTTTCCAACTAAAGCTGGGCTGAAGGATTTTGTTGTACACAAAAGCCAGACAACATTACTCCTATGGTTAGGAGGGTCAGGAAGCCTCCCCATTTTGAGGGATTCCTCTGCTGTCTCACAGGCCAGGTTTTAACATTTTTCTCTGTGGACCTGGACAAGGAGCTGTTATTTTCTGGGCTGTAACCACAGTGCTGTTGTTGTGCTGCAGCACAGCTGACCCAGGCTGGGGCTGGGGCCTCAGGGGGGCTTGGCAGCTGCTGGCATGAGGGGTTCCTGCTCCAGCAGGAGCTCTGGAACAGCCCCTGCTGCATTCATGGCACTGAGGAGTGGCAGTGGAGGGTGACACTGAGGAGTGGCACTGCAGGGTGACACTGAGGAGTGGCACTGCAGGGTGGCACTGAGGTAGGACCAAGCTGAGCTTCCAGCTCCCTCCCAGCCCAGCCCTCTGGGGCTCTGGGATTCCATCTGCTGCTGCTGGATGTCCCAGGACAGGGAGACAGTGGGGTTTGGCTCTGGAGAGGGAGGGGGACAAGGGGGCTGTGTCCCCTGTGCCTGAGCCCTCTCAGGGGTGTCACAGCCATCACCTGGTGTCTGATCAGGTCCCAGCTCCCTGGCAGTCCCATGGAGGCTGGGACAGGTCCCCTCACGTGTCCTGACTGCCAGCTCAGGCCTTGGGGAGATGTCCCTGCCCTGGAGCAGCTCCCCTGGCCGGGGTTCTCCTCTGTGCCCTGCCTGCAGGGATGCCTTTGATCCCGGGCATGGCAGCTCCAAAGCCATTAGTGACAGCATCTGTCACAGGCAAGGACCCCAGGAAGCCGGGGCCAGGACCCCGCACCCGGATTTGAACCAGGATGGAAATGATAACTTCAGAGGAGCCAGGCTCGGAGCATCCTGCTCCCGGGAGCGCAGGGAGAGGCGCAGGGGAGCAGAGCAGGGAGCAGCGCAGGGAGCAGAGCAGGGGAGCAGAGCAGGGAGCAGAGCAGGGAGCAGAGCAGGGAGCAGAGCAGGGGAACAGCGCAGGGAGCAGAGCAGGGGAGCAGAGCAGGGGAACAGCGCAGGGAGCAGAGCAGGGAGCAGAGCAGGGGA
>WEIU01024785.1:84127-95679 GCA_013389925.1 Aegithalos caudatus
GCACAGCCCAGCACAGCCCGGCACAGCCCGGCACAGCCCGGCACAGCCCGGCACAGCCCGGCAGAGCATGAGGCCGGGCTGGCCCTGCCCCAGGGCTCCGTGCCCACGGACCCGCAGCGCTGCCAGTGAGTTCGGGGGCCCCGGCCCTGCCTTTCCTTCCTCTCGTTCCTGTGCTCGGGGACACCTTCCCCTTCCATCTCTGCTCTTCCCACACTGTCTCTGTCTAGCAGGGGGCTGCAGGCACCAAACTTGTGCGTGTGCCATGTATGGGAATTTCCTCGGGTGAAGGAGGATGTCAGGGCTGATGTTTGCTTGTGCTTTGTGAAGGTTATGTTTAGGGATTTTTTTTTTCTGGAAAACAAACCATTGGTTAAATGCTGTGAAATGTTTTGTGTTTTCTCATCTCTTTGTTCCTCCCAATTTCATGTGTTGCCTTTGTTGTATTGTGTCTTTGTTTCCATATAAATAAGAATCAGCTACCGATACTGTGCTTATTTTAAACGAATAATCATTTGATGATGTGTTATCTTTTCACCTGTACATCCATTTAGATTTCTCCTCATTAGGCATTTAGCAGAAAGACCTCAGGTGCTGGAGCACCTATGTCTTTGTTTCATTCAAAGTCAGCAGACGCTGCCTTCATGCACATTGTCGAAAGCATCTTTAGTCAATGGCTCCCCAGATCCCTTTCATTTGCTCCATTCTGCTCTCCTGACACCTGTGTGACCTGCCAGGACCTGCCCTGGGTGGGCCACGCTGGCATTTACTGCAGAGTCCTTGGAGTGACTGTTGATTCCCACTGGCATTTTTTCCAGGTTTACAGACAAAGCAGAGATAAAAGTATTAACACAGCTCTCAGAAGGCAAAACGTTCTTAATTGTAGCAGGCCAGGTTTAAAAACTGACCATTGAAATGAAATGTCTAAAGTCTCCAAAAGCAGTGGCAAAACCCTTGTGTTGCTGAGTGTGGAAGCACTGGCAGAGCCCGGAGGGGTGGAAGGGGTCTCTGCCGTGGCACCCGTGGGTGCAGAGTGGGTGCTGTGCCTGGGTGGGTGCAGGGGGCAGCCCCAGCCCAGGTGGGATCAGGGATTCCCTTCCCTGGGCAGGGCCCAGCCACCCTCCTGAGCCCCAGCCAGGCTCAGGGCTGGGATCCTGGCTGAGCCCACGGGACCTGCACGGGCCCTGGGCACAGGCAAACAGGGAAGGAGAGCCTTAGAGGTCCCTGGGAATTGGTCAGTTAAGCACTTCACGGTTTTGCATAATGTTTATAAAGTAAAACCTCTCATGGAAAGGGAATTGCTCACAGGGGAGAATTTTGGGGAAAAGAATTTTTTTTAAATCACGTTTTTTCTAGGAATTTTGAAAATTTTCAGGATACTGAGGTTTCAATATTTTTATTTCAAAATGATTAATCCAAAATTTCCAGAGGTGACATCTGAGCCAAATGCTGCGGGATCATTGAAGTGTTTGAGTGAAGCCACCAAAGCGTGATGCGAACGTCGAGCTTGCATTTTATTTCAGACACTGAAATGCTGCTGGGCTTAGAGGCTGTTTCCCAGCCCTTCGATGCCCAGGTGCCTGCTGAGGAGGGTGTGCCGTGCGTGGGAAGGGCAGCGCTCGGCACGGGTGCTGCTGTCCCCGTGCGGTGTCACCCTGGGCTGCTCCCGGGCTGCCCAGGCGCTGTGTGACTGTGTTCTCTTCTCCTTGTAGATGGAGGAGATTAAGTTTAAGGACAGAGCAGTCTTCGTGCTGGAGAGAGAGTTAGGGGTGCGAGCCGGGCACGCTCAGAGACTGCAGCTCCAAAAGGAGGCTTTAGATGAACAACTGTCCCAGCTCAAAGAGTCTGACCGGCACCTGAGCAGCCCCAAGCGGGAACTTCCTTATGCAAGTGGTGCAGGAGACGCTTCAGATCACTCGGGAAGCCCCGTAAGCACTTCCACGTGGTTCCACCCCCACGAGCGAGCGGCCAGACGGCCCCGAGTGACAGAATCTTGATGAGTGCACCCTGAGCAAGAGCTGTCCCACGGCTGTGCTGGGGCACCCGCCCGAGCCCTGCCCCGGCCGCTGACATTTGCCATCAAACCTCGCCCTGGGAGAGCTCTTGCTTCCCGTCGTTTTGTTTTCCCGGTCGGTCTGGTCTGGTTTGGTTTGGTTTTGTCAGCAGGGTGAAATTCCTCTGTCCTCCCTCTCCCTTTCCTCACCGTAGCATGCTCAGCCACCCGCCTTAGTTTGACGCGGTCCTGCCAACAAACGATGCAAATGCGTTTCTCAGCCCGCGCTGTGTGTGCCAGCTCGGGGGTGAGCTGGGCTCGGGGAGCAGATGCACGAGGCCAGTCCCAGAGGGAATGGGGAGGCACCACGGGAGCCCTGCAGCCCCCGGGGACCCCCTGCCTGCTGCCTGTCAGCAGCACACAAAGTGAACCAAAGAGCTCCTCAGCTCTTCTCTGCTGCTTGTTCTCTGCAACAGCCGCCGCATTCGATTGGAGCCACCCCCCCAAGGGGTTTGTTCAGTCTATCTCTGTTCTCAGTCTATCTCTGGTTTTCAGTCTATCTCTGTTCCCAGTCTATCTCTGGCACCTCCCTGCCTGGGCCTCCCTCAGCCCAGGAAAGCCCTGGGGTCACTGCCCTCGTGCCTCTGTCGTGTGCAGGTCGTCCTCATTGCTGATGCTCATCAAGATTTCTTTTGCGACAGCCTCGGTTGTCTCAGTACAAGTGTAAAACTTATACCTGAGCAAACCAATCTATTTTATTCTTTGGCCCAAGCCTCTCCTGCACCTGTTGAATGAGGAACCCTAGACCTCCCAAAAGTGCCACCAGCACTGTGGGCACTAATTTGCCTCTCTCTAGTTGTACTCAACTTCTGCCAAAGATCGGAACAAGTCGTAGAGAAGGGGGAAAGTCTGTCACGTTTGTCAGTAGCTGTAACTCTGACTCTGAATGAGAACACGTCTACCTATATCTCTATTTGTTTCTAATTTGGTTTAAGCATTTTCACTCAGATAAAGTTCTGCCCCTGTGGCCTTACCAGTGACCCTTTAGGACCCCATAAGGGCCACAGCTTTCTGGAAGAATTGCTGATTCAATGCACAATGGCATGGATTTTCCCCATTCAGTAATTCAGTAATTTTAATATCAGTTTCTTACGACCAAGTCCTCAGAGTGGGCAATGTGTCTGAAGCTCTCAGTTCAACAGTGGCATCATTGGAACACGGCCTTCAGCTTTGATATTTTCCGTTGTTTCCAAGTTTACCGTTCGTAAACTTTGTATTTGCGCATTCGTATCGTCACATTTGTGACTCTGTATTTGCATATGCATATACATATGCATATACATACTCTGCATTTGCATTCTTTGTTACATTTCCACTCCTGACTTTCCATTGTTCTCACCCTGCAGCTTTCCGTAGTCAGTCGGGTTCCGTGGGTTACCCTCCACGCCGTAACCTTTTAAAATGTTTGGATCTGGGATGAGATAAAGCTCGAGCTTTGCCGGCGTGCTCTTGCCCCTGCACTTACGAGCAGTTATTTGCAGTTGATCTTTGTTTTAGGAACAGCAGTTGGATGAAAAGGACGCGCGGCGCTTCCAGCTGAAAATCGCGGAGCTGAGCGGGATCATCCGCAAGCTGGAGGACAGGAACGCGCTGCTGTCGGAGGAGAGGAACGAGCTGGTGAGTGCAGCAGGCCTGGGGGTGTGTGCCTGTCCCAGAACTCCCAGGTGTTTGCTCCTGTGCTGCCTGGAGAGGAGGGGCTGCCTCCTCCTCCTCCTCCTCCTCCTCAGCCAGGGCTGTGCCGCTCACTCCGCTCCTGGCTTGCACAACAGTGGATTTGTTTAGATGGCACTAGCTCGAATTATATTGATTTATTTTTAAAGAAATAAATTATATACAATGTATCTATTTCTTTTAAAAATAAGTGCATTCCCCACATTGGGCGTTTGCTGCACAGATATAGTATTTTGATATTGAGGGCAGTTTGCCCAGGGAAGAAGAGAACCTTGGAAAAATGCCCTGGGAAAGCAGGTCCTCAGTGCCTGATTGACATGCTCTCTATGCAAATTGTTACCAGAAAGTTCTCAGATCTCTGTGTTATCATAGGCTGATTTTTGGAGCAAGAATTTTAATTTTCTTGATCATTTAATTTTCTTGGTGGTTGTCCCCCGTTGGACCCTTCCCTCACACCACACCTTAACTCCCCACCCACACTGGGGTGCACAGGTCCCCCTGTCTGACCCTGAACCCAGCCTTTGGCCTCTGCCTTTTGCCCCTTGTTACTGCTTTGGTCAGTTCACTCCAATGCAGTGAACACCTTATTGTTTGTTATCTTTTTGTATTATTAAATTTATTTTTCGGACAATGGATCAAATCTGTCTCTCTCCATTAAGTCACCATCAGGCTGAGTCCCAAGGAAACTCAAAGGGGTCTGATAGTCTGGGCTCAGACTCCAGGGAGTTTCATCTTCTCATGTAGGAACACTCTCTTCCCAGTGGAAAACCCCCAGAGTTTTTGATCAGTTGTGCTTTGCATCAGGAGAAAATACTTCTAGCGTGATAGTTACAGAAAGCAGTTAAAATATTTGATGAAAAAGCTCCAGAGGTGTTATTTTTCTCTTTATCTTTCAGCTGAAACGTCTCAGAGAAGCAGAAAGTCAGTATAAGCCCATTCTGGACAAAAACAAACGCCTCAGTAGGAAGAATGAGGAGTTGTCACATGCCTTACGTCGAATGGAAAATAAATTGAAATTTGTGACGCAGGAAAACATTGCCATGGTGAGTGCCTGTGCTCCTGGGGGAACGTGGGGTGTGCAGAGGTGGGGCTGGGGCACTCAGGCATTGCCCACACCTGCAGGTTCCATGGGAAACTCTTCCATTCTGGCAAGGTCCCTTCCAACCCAAACTGAGCTGGCATTCTGGGATCCACCTTCAACCTTCCTGCCCCGGTCACCTCATCATCCCTGGGAAATCTGCTCCTGTGCAGATTTGTGCTGCACAAGTTTCCAGCTGGAGGGCAGGACCAGCTGGCACATTTGAGCCTGGATGTGGGGCTCAGCAGAGGGGAGCAGGAGAGCTGCCAGGGCAGCCCCCAGAGAGAGGCATCACCTGTAAAGGGAAGGGCCAGACAGTCCCTGGCAGAAACTCCTGATCATTTCCTCCTCTGCCCTGTGGTTTTTGGATTCTAGAGGCAAAGAACTGGAGCAATAAGGAGACCCAGCTCCCTGAATGACCTTGACCACAGCCAGGAAGAAAGGGAAGTGGATTTCCTGAGACTCCAAGTCATTGAGCAGCAGAACATCATTGATGAGCTCTCCAAGGTGAGGTGGAAAGCTGCTGCTCTCACGTGAGCAGAGCAGAGGGAGCCCGGGGAAGGGCACTCAGGGCTCTGGGGCTGACAGGCACAGGGGCAGCAGGGGAGCCTGGCAGGCATTGCTGTGCTCAGTAGGAATACAAATTCTCTGTGATGTGGTGTTTGGGAGGAAAACCCTTTCAATCTGCACTGGCCTGGCGTGATAGAACCATGTCCTTCCTGTGCTGGTGGCCAGGTCTGGGAGGGAAACTGAGCTCCTTCAGCTGGAGACAGCAGGGCTGGAGATTCCTGTGTACAGGGGGTGCTCTGCAATCCTGGGCTGGGGGTTTGGCTTCCCTCTAAACATGTCCTCAGTCCTTGGAAACAGAAAACACCCAAACCATGAGACTCCTCTAGAAAATAGCTTTTATTTCTTCCCTTTCTTTTTAAGCCTGTCCAGTTACTGACATTCTTTCACTCCTTTTCATTAGACCCTGGAGACTGCTGGCTATGTGAAGAGTGTCATGGTAAGAGTGCCATTAACTCCTCCTCCTCTACATGTGCTTTAGACTGCTGTTCATGGAAAGCAGGCAGGCTGCAGTAATATTTATTCTCCCTTCCATCTGTGCTCAGCAGTCAGCTGACCAGGGCTTTCCTCAGAGCAGATTTTTTATCAGCAGTTGTTTTATCACCAGAGAAAAGCACAGTGATAGTGGGGAGGAAATGTTTAATGTGTCCCCATCCCCAGGGCAGCTCTGCCACCTTGGAACTGCATTTTCCTCCTCTGGCTCCCCCTGGCTCTGTCAGCCCTGCCCATCCCTGTGCTCTGGGTCACAGCACTGATGGCCATTGATGGGATCTGGTCAATTGTCCTCAGGCACTGCTGCTGGCCTTGCATTGGCCACCAGGCTGAGGCAGCAGCACGTGGCAGTGTCCCCAGTGTCCCCACAGCTGTACCCAGCAGCAGAACAACATCTGAGGGGTTCCCCTCTAGAGCTTCCCTCTCTGCACTCCTGGGCTTTGCAAGTCCAGAACAGAGACTTTTTCCTGAGAACTGTAAAATATCGACCTTGCTCCATAAAGAGGAAGAAATTCCTCCCTGTGAGGGTGGGGAGGCCCTGGCACAGGGTGCCCAGAGCAGCTGTGGCTGCCCCTGGATCCCTGGCAGTGCCCAAGGCCAGGTTGGACACTGGGGACAGCCTGGGACAGTGGGAGGTGTCCCTGCCATGGCAGGGAGGAAAGGAGGTGACATTTAAGGTCCCTCCAGCCTGGAATTTGATTTTTCTATTATTTCCTCCAACTGGAAAAATTGCTGGCAGCAGTAAATGCTCAAACCTTACTCAAGAGGCACAGGGAACCTGCAGATCCTTAGAGGAGGAGCTGAGCTGAAAGTGCTGAGCTCAGAGACCCCAAAATGTTTGCAGTGGGGCTGGGGGGTGTGTGCCCCTTCCAGAGCCTCCAGAGCTGGGGACAGGAGCAGGGCCAGGGCTGCAGTGCCATGGTCACCCATGGAGCAGCCCCACAGGGACACCCAAATCCCAGCACAAAGCTTCCCATGGGCTTTATTTTAGTTTGATTTTCATGGACATAAAGAGCAATTTCTAGTTGTCTGTGGCCAGCCTGAAAGCTGTTGGAGTAACTCACCCAGGGCTGGTGACAGCTGGGGCAGTGGCCAGCAGGGACATTGCTGTCTGTTGCTTCCCCAGTGGCTCCTTGTGCTGGTTAATTTAAATAACTGCTCTCTGGAAACAGCTAACACGTGTCTCTGACTCTTGCAGGAACGTGATAAGCTGCTCAGGTTCAGGAAGCAGAGGAAAAAAATGACCAGAATTCCTAAGGTAAAAACCAAAACCTTCTGTGGTGATGCTGATGGACAGTGCTGGGGTGCTCAGAGCACCTGAGGGCCTGGCAATGCTCTCCTGAAGGGTGCAGATGGGTCCTAAACTTAAATTTGGGTGATATATTCAAGGACATTCACAGACTGCATTGGGATATTCGAGGGGGGTGCATGGAACATTCTGAGCCTTCCCATTTGCCCTGTGGGACTTTGGTGGGATGTGGTTGTCTTTAGAGGAGACAAATTTTATGAATTAACACATCTGCAAATGGTCTTCTAATGGTGCTGCCTGATGTGTATGTTGTAAATAATTCATGATGGAGTTGAGTAACATATGAAAATTGCTGGTTAGGGAAGCAGTGGTGAGAGCTGGGGAAAAGGGAACGTTGGTTAATGAGGGCTTGGCAGGGTGTAAATGTAAATATTAACACTCAAATGTCACAGCAAGGTTGAGTGTCAGGGACTGCCAGAGTGCTGTGACCCACACAGGAAGAATTGGAGTGAAGCTGCAGCTAATGAATCTCTGAATAACTAATTGAGGTCAATGGGAGATAACTCCTGTCCTCCTGAAAGTCACATCCAGGCCTTCCAGGGAGTCAGTTCTGTCCCTGAAAGCTGGATGGGGCTGGGGACAGGAGCCAGGGAATGGCTCCCAGTGCCAGAGGGCAGGGCTGGATGGGATCTGGGGCAGGAATTGTTCCCTGGCAGGGTGGGCAGGCCTGGCACAGGGTGCCCAGAGCAGCTGTGGCTGCCCCTGGATCCCTGGCAGTGCCCAAGGCCAGGTTGGACACTGGGGACAGCCTGGGACAGTGGGAGGTGTCCCTGCCACATTTTGGCACCCTGTGATTCTCCTTCAAAAGTTACCCACTGCAAAGTAAAACCAAAGGCCAAAATCTAGAGATGTGTTTGTAAATCGTCCATTTAAAGTATCTTTAGATCTGTGAAATGTTGTCTTTGACTTTCAAGCACTTCCAGTGAATCCTTCTTTACCACCATTCTTTTAAATAAAAAGCAGCTTTGAGTGGAAAACTGGATTTCTTCAAACCACAGACACATTGCTGTGGTGATTAACACAAATAAAACACAATCAAACACAAATAAAATACCTTTTGACTAACTTTTCACATGGAAGTTGTGGTGCTGACAGGAGGGACACCGTGATGATGACAGGGAATTAAAAGACATTTCAGTGCACAGCTCCCAGGGCAGTCTGTCTGTCCCCCAGGGCAGTCTGTCCAGGCACAGGGCAGTCTGTCTGTCCCCCAGGGCAGTCTGTCCAGGCACAGGGCAGTCTGTGCAGGCACAGGGCAGTCTGTCTGTCCCCCAGGGCAGTCTGTGCAGCCCCTGACCCTGCTCTCTGTCAGAAGCCCGTGGTGGAGACGTTCTATGGCTATGATGAGGAGGCTTCCCTGGAATCCGACGGCTCCTCCATCTCCTACCACACGGACCGCACGGACCACACCCCCTGCACGCCCGAGGACGACCTGGAGGAGGTACCGAGATGCTGCTCTGCCCTAAATCCCTGCCTGATCCCTCCTGCCTTGCACCGCTGCCCTGCTCCCTCCTGCCCTGCTCCCTCCTGCCCTGCTCCCTCCTGCCCTGCACCCCTGCCCTGCTCCCTCCTGCCCTGCTCCCTCCTGCCCTGCTCCCTCCTGCCCTAAATCCCTGCCCTAAATCCCTGCCCTGCTCCCTCCTGCCCTGCACCCCTGCCCTGCTCCCTCCTGGCTGTCTCATTGCTGTGCTCAGCTCTGCTCCATCCTTCTCTCACCTCAGACACAAAATGAAACATTTCTGTTAAAGCTGGTACTGTGCATGTTGGTCAGTGTCCCTAAATCTCAGGTCTTCAGTGACTTCATAACTTCCAGCCCAGCTGGAAATCTCATATCCTCAGAATATCGAATTTATGGCAGGTTTGCAGGGCTGAAAACCTGAGAAATTGGCCAGCCCTTGGGAGATGTGTTCGCTCTGAGCCTGGCTGCAGATTTTGGCAGTGCAGTTTGGGCCAGCCAAGCTCAGCACAGAGCAGTGAGGTTTGTGCTTGTGGGAGGGGATGCTCCCCTGCAGCCCTGGGCTCCAGGGAAAGGCTGGTTCCTGGCTGGGTTCCGGGGGCTCCGACAGCAGAGCACACAAATGAAATACAAATTATAGGGATTATTCCCTGTATTTGCCAGGGCTTCCCCACAAATGCACTCCCCAGTGTGTGTCAGATCACTGGACCATTACACAGCTCTGGGCTTAAGGAGAACCTTGTAATAACCAAAACTTGCCCTGATGATGTGCAGGCTTTTGTGGTGTGCTGGCTGCAGGTGTGTGATCACATCTGCTCCAAGGGAGCCTGCAGAATTCCTCACTCCATCAGCAAAGACACGGGATGGGTACCAGGTGTGTGCTGCACTGCAGGAAATCTGGATGCTGCTGTGCAGGGATGAGCCTGTTTGTTTTTCACTCCTCTGTTGACACTCTTCCCCTGCTCAGGCCCTGGGAAGCTGATGCTTGCACCCAGCAATGTCATTCCATTTCATGTTGAGTGAAATATTCCGGTCAGCCTGACATGAAAGCGTTCCACGCTGGATATTGTGAGGAGGGTGAAGAAGATGAAGGGCTCCTTTCATGTTGCTGTCACCACTTCCACAACGATTAACTCTGGATTCGTGTTTTAATAATTGAGGGAGGCTGTCAGGCTCGGTTTCCTTTCCAAATGGAAAACCTTTTGTTGTTAAGGAAAGCTGCATTTTCACCTTTAATGTGATGATTTTCCCCGTTCCAGTAAGAAAGGGTGGTGCAGTCATTAGCGTGCTGTATGGAAGGTAAGCTTTTATCTTTCCAAGGCAGGGATTATCTTTTTATTTCTGTGTTGCATTTCCTGGAGGTGAGAGCATCCCAGAGATGTGAAGGGGACAGGGGGAAGCAGCCCGAGGGCGCTTCACCCAGACCTGTAGTACCGCTCCCAAATCGCATTTCAAAAGGGATCATTTGGGCACTTTTCAGAGAAAACACACCTAATCCTTGGTTTTTGTGCTTGCAGGGCATGGCCAAGGAGGAGACGGAGCTGCGGTTCCGGCAGCTGACCATGGAGTACCAGGCGCTGCAGCGCGCCTACGCCCTGCTGCAGGAGCAGGTCGGNCTTGGGAGATGTGTTCGCTCTGAACCTGGCTGCAGATTTTGGCAGTGCAGTTTGGGCCAGCCAAGCTCAGCACAGAGCAGTGAGGTTTGTGCTTGTGGGAGGGGATGCTCCCCTGCAGCCCTGGGCTCCAGGGAAAGGCTGGTTCCTGGCTGGGTTCCGGGGGCTCCGACAGCAGAGCACACAAATGAAATACAAATTATAGGGATTATTCCCTGTATTTGCCAGGGCTTCCCCACAAATGCACTCCCCAGTGTGTGTCAGATCACTGGACCATTACACAGCTCTGGGCTTAAGGAGAACCTTGTAATAACCAAAACTTGCCCTGATGATGTGCAGACTTTTGTGGTGTGTGATCACATCTGCTCCAAGGGAGCCTGCAGAATTCCTCACTCCATCAGCAAAGACACGGGATGGGTACCAGGTGTGTGCTGCACTGCAGGAAATCTGGATGCTGCTGTGCAGGGATGAGCCTGTTTGTTTTTCACTCCTCTGTTGACACTCTTCCCCTGCTCAGGCCCTGGGAAGCTGATGCTTGCACCCAGCAATGTCATTCCATTTCATGTTGAGTGAAATATTCCGGTCAGCCTGACATGAAAGCGTTCCACGCTGGATATTGTGAGGAGGGTGAAGAAGATGAAGGGCTCCTTTCATGTTGCTGTCACCACTTCCACAACGATTAACTCTGGATTCGTGTTTTAATAATTGAGGGAGGCTGTCAGGCTCGGTTTCCTTTCCAAATGGAAAACCTTTTGTTGTTAAGGAAAGCTGCATTTTCACCTTTAATGTGATGATTTTCCCCGTTCCAGTAAGAAAGGGTGGTGCAGTCATTAGCGTGCTGTATGGAAGGTAAGCTTTTATCTTTCCAAGGCAGGGATTATCTTTTTATTTCTGCGTTGCATTTCCTGGAGGTGAGAGCATCCCAGAGATGTGAAGGGGACAGGGGGAAGCAGCCCGAGGGCGCTTCACCCAGACCTGTAGTACCGCTCCCAAATCGCATTTCAAAAGGGATCATTTGGGCACTTTTCAGAGAAAACACACCTAATCCTTGGTTTTTGTGCTTGCAGGGCATGGCCAAGGAGGAGACGGAGCTGCGGTTCCGGCAGCTGACCATGGAGTACCAGGCGCTGCAGCGCGCCTACGCCCTGCTGCAGGAGCAGGTCGGGGGCACCCTGGATGCCGAGCGGGAAGTCAAGGTCTGCAGGGACACGGGGGGGCTGGGGACATCCCAGGGTCTGCAGGGACACGGGGGGGCTGGGGGCATCCCAGACCTTGCAGGGACAGGGACTGGGGGCATCCCAGACCTTGCAGGGACA
>WEIU01024785.1:127622-137810 GCA_013389925.1 Aegithalos caudatus
CTGCCCCTGTCCCTGCCCCTGCCCCTGCCCCTGCCACTGTCCCTGTCCCTGCCCCTGCCCCTGCCCAGGGAGCTGGTAGCCAAAGCCTTGGAGAGAACAGGACCCTGTCTAGCAGCATGTGCAGGCAGAGGAATGTGCAGGATGATCAGGGTGTCCTGATGGATCTTCACATGTGCTTGGGTTCCCAAAAAGCACTTTGGGAGTTCCTAAGGGATAAGTGACTGCCTTAAGTGATGCTTTATCCCATTATCTGTCATGTTTAGGAGTTTGGATTACTTGAAGAGATCAGCAGGTTTGAGGCCTTTACAGTACTGTCCATGACACTGGCAGTATTTAACTCCACCATCAGACTTGGGAATTCCTTGGTGTCGCAGCCTTGGCTCATGGGCCTTATTTTTCCTTTTTACCTGCAGAAAAGACAGTGTTGGCTCCAGCCTGAGTCAGATGCACGAGGTGGGGTTAGACTGGCAGTTCCTTTAGCTCACGGTCACACAGCATTCAGCCTGGTGTGGGAGGAAGGCTGAACTGAGAGCCAGATCCAATCCTTCAAATGGGTTTATTTGAACAAACAGGATAGAGGCTAATTCCCCTCCTGGGATTTTATCTGGAAACCTGCTCCTCAGCTGGCTGTGGAGCATAACATGACCCCAGGCAGCTCAGAGCTGCAGCAGTGTTTCTGTAAGCTGCCAGAGTGCTGACACTTGAGCCCTGGGGACAAACTTGGAGGAGATCTGTGACAAGGATACAGACAAATAAGCACCCTCTAAGAGCAGGGTCCTTTAAAGGATCCTGTGGGATCTGCTCCCTGGTGTTGGATAACATCCTTGCATTAGTGCCAGCTGGCTGGGAGGGTACACGGTGCAGAGGGGACAGGCTGAGGTGTGTGCTGGACATCTGCTTTCAGATGCCACCTGAGTGACCTGGGACATCCCAGAGCTCCTCTCAGCGTATGTCCCATGCGGGAGCATTTCTGCAGCACAGGACAGGTCTCTGGGGAGCTGGGACACAGCAGCTCCCATCAGGAACATTTCTGTAGCCCAGGACAGGTCTCTGGGGAGCTGGGACACAGCAGCTCCCATCAGGAATGTTTCTGCAGCACAGGACAGGTCCCTGGGGAGTGGCTCTGTGCTCAGTGGGATGTCCCAGTGGAGTGTCCTGTGACCCAGGTGCTCGGGTGGGTTTGTGACTTGCCCCCTGCCCTCGGGTGTCTCTGGACGAGGTGTGCTGTGTCCCACGGTGCTCCAGGGGGCTGTGCCCAGCACTGACTGCTCTCTCCTTCCTCCTCGCCCCCCAGGAGCAGAAGAGGCTGCTGGAGCTGGGGATTACGGGGCCGGAGGGGCACGTCCTCAGCCGCCCCGAGGAGGTAACACCGCCAGCCCCCGCGCCGAGCCTGGCCCCGCCGTGCCCGGGGCTGGCACACCCCTGTGCTGTTCTTGTGCCCGCAGGTGGAGGCAGAGGCCGTGTTCCGTGCCATCACCATCGCCAGGCAGGCCAACTGTCCCCTCTACGTCACCAAGGTCATGAGCAGGGGTGCTGCAGATGTCCTGGCTCAGGCGAAGAGGAAAGGTAACAACTGACCTGCACAGGCACTCCCTGAACCTCTGAAGCAGCCAGGAATCTGAGTCTGTGAGCTCTGGGATGTCTTCATCTCCTGAGCTCCCCACGCTCTCAGGGCACTGAGGCTCGTGCAGGTTTCTGTGCTAGGCTGTACTGGGGCTAATTGCTTGGAGCTGGGAAGGTTGGAAGCGATGTGTTGGAAACTGTGACACTTCCATCTTGGCAGACACAGCTGAGAAAGGGGAATAATCCACTTGTGATCGTTTGGTGTGAACTGAATGAAAGACAGATGTGGAGCAAGCTCCAAATTCAGGCTGGGGGTGGAGTGGGGAGGGCTGGGATCAATCCTGTGGGGAGCAGGGTGGAAGGGGGAGCACGGTCACCGCTTCCCCCGGCCTGGTGGCTGCCAGACAGACACAGGCTGGCTTTAAAGGAAGGCGTGACAGTTTGTAGGAATGTGTGCCTGCTGTAAGGAGAGGACAGACAGATCCAGAACTTGCTTTGACAGTGACTCCCAGTGATCTGAGATAATCTGAAGGATTAGCGAGGCTCTGGGGGTGCTGAAGGAAGCGGAGCTGTCGCGTGTGGTTACGGCAGCGCCGTGTCTGTGCCCGTGCCCCAGTGCCCGCTCTGCCCCGCAGGCGCCGTGGTGTACGGGGAGCCCATCACCGCCAGCCTGGGCACCGACGGCTCCCACTACTGGAGCAAAAACTGGGCCAAGGCCGCCGCCTTCGTCACGTCCCCCCCCATCAGCCCCGACCCCAGCACGCCTGATCACCTCAGCACTCTGCTGGCCAGGTGAGTCCCGTGCCACCCGGGCACGCCTGCCCCGTCTGCATCCCACAGCCCCGGTGCCATTCATGTCACCTGAGGGGCCCAAAGCCCACCAGCTGCTGGTGCCCCCATGGTCTGCCCAGCATGGGGGCTCTGCCAGCGTGGGGGTGCCATCGGTGCCCCCTGCCTGAGCCCTGCCCTGTCCTTTCCCCAGCGGGGACCTGCAGGTCACCGGCAGTGCCCACTGCACCTTCACCACTGCACAGAAGGCCATGGGCAAGGACAACTTCACCCTCATCCCCGAGGGCACCAACGGCATCGAGGAGCGCATGTCCCTGGTCTGGGAGAAGTGTGTGGTGGGTGCTGCAGCCTGGGGCTGGATGGGAGCACACGTGAGCCGTGCTCAGGGCTGTCACAGCCTCCTTAACTCAGACAAGCCAGGGGGTGACAGTCTAGACACTGCTGCAGCTTCAGAGAGCAGCTAATGAGAGGCTGGGACACACAAATACCTTCACGGTGTCTTCAAAGGCTGCTGTGTAGGGACCATCCTCCACTCTCGCTCAGTCACCAGGGAGTCTCTCCAGCACTTTATCCAAAGGGTGATGAGATGTTCCTGGTTGGATCAGATGGGTCCCAGTTCCTGTCCCTTCGTGCTCACCAGAGGCCTGTGGAGGTGGATGGGGAGAGGGTGTCTCTCCCATGGCCATGGCCATGCTTTCAACTGCCTGGTCAGCCCAGGCCCCCAGTGGGACAAGTCTCAGTGTCACCTCAGTGCCTGCCTGGCGGCAGGGCTGCGATCTCAGGGTGGGTTCAGTCCATGTCCCTGCACCCCAGTGCACACTTCCCTGCCAGCAGCATCCCTGGGGGCTCTGTCCTGCATCCCACTGAGCAGATGCCCCTGTGCAGACTGCAGGAGCTTGGGAAAACCTGAAACTCTCTTAGGTGAGCTTTGTTCAAAGAGAAATAGAACTTTTCTTAAGATGACAAGTGAAGACGATAAATGGACTGGTCAGGTTCACTTCCAGTCTTTCTTCTCTGGGCTGTCCTTCACCCTCTTCAGTGATCCTGAGATGCCTGTGCAGGAGCTGGAGCCAACCAGTGAAGGTCTTGTTTTTCAGAGACTTCAACCTTTGGAGTCCAAGGAAGATAAAACCTGTCTCGTATCCTTTACCCCACAGGGACAAGGCCCACCCTCACATGCCCCTTCCCCTGTAACCCTCACCCACATGGGCACAGGGTGGGTCTGGCAGTGTCACAGCCCAGAGCTGGCCGTGGGGAGGGACCGTGCCCACAGCAGGCACGGGGCCGTGTCCCTCTGTGACGTTTGCTCATGCCCTGCCCAGGTCCCTGGGAAGATGGATGAGAACGATTTCGTAGCCGTGACCAGCACCAACGCTGCCAAGATCTTCAACTGCTACCCCAGGAAGGGGCGCGTGGCTGTGGGTGCCGACGCAGACCTGGTGCTGTGGAACCCCAAGGCTACGAAAATCATCTCAGCAAAAACACACAATTTGGTAAAATGTATTTTAAATATAAAGATTTTAAATTTAAATATTTAAATATTTTTGGTAAAATATATTTAAGTTTTCTGGGGCTGGTTTTAGAGTTAGAAGAGATCTGAAAATCAACGTATGTCCTTTGCAAGATCGGTTCATTCAGCAGGGGAGGAGTTGTCTGTGTGGGTAAACTGATGAAAGACATTGCATTTGCTCTTAGAAATACTAGGAAAATATCCTATTATTGCTGTAAAGGGTGGGATTGGTACTGAGTGACCACTCCAAGGCAGTCGGCATCTGATATGGCAGTCTTAAGGTCAGCGTATTTGCTGTGGACTAGAAAAATGTAAGTGCTGAACTGAAGTATTGAACTATTGCTAAACTGTAATGTGTAGTAGTCATAGTTTAATATGCATTAAACTATTGCTATCATTTAATATATAATGATATTAATCTTAATAGAATACATAACTTAAATATTCCATAAAGAATATATAAATAATAATAATATAATTTAATAAAAGTATTAAACTATTGCTGTAGTTTAAGTTGATTGGTTTTAAGGTTTATTTTCTCTATTCTAGTTTGCTTCCCATTGGAATCTTGTTATTTGAAGTATGAGGAGTTAGTTCTGACTGATGGTGCATGAGGACCAGTGTACAAAAATGAGGGGCATTGTTGGCCTCCTCTTAAATCCTGCAGGCACTGAACATCAGGGTTTGCTTTTTGCAGAACGTGGAGTACAACATATTTGAAGGCACCGAGTGCCACGGGGTGCCAACCGTGGTCATAAGTCAGGGAAGAGTTGTCCTTGAAGATGGAAATCTGTGTGTCACCCAGGGCTCAGGCCGCTTCATCCCTAGGAAGACATTCCCTGACTTCGTTTACAAAAGGATAAAGGCAAGAAACAGGGTAAGGAGAGTTTTATTTGCCATGATCCCTTGTTTTGGTCCCAATCTCTCTGCTTTAGTGTACTGGGGCCACTGTCATGGAAAACCTGCAACAGCAGCAGGAATATTTTTAATGCCATTTCTTTCTGTGTGTTGTCATGTAACTGCCTGGCACCTCTATCCAGAATTCTTGGTATTAGAGCTAATAATGACAGTTTTATTAGCCCATTAAAATGTTACAAAGCAAAAATATGACTTCTAGCAGAAGGGGGGGGGTTTGTTTGTATGGAGGTAGAGGGAGGAACTCCTCTCCTGCCTGTGCTAGAGAAGTTTCTGTTGCTGTATTCCCAGTGCCTGCTCTGCAGCCATCAGAAGGTAAGGGATGTACATCCCATAGGTACTGGAAATACAGTAAGACAAATCCTCCCGTGTGCTGGCACAGCTTTGTAAAGAGACACAAAGACATGCAAATATGTAAAGAGCTTCTTAACGGCTCTGTCCTCCTTCCCTTTTCCCTGTGCTATTGTAGACACTAATTCTGCATCCTACACAAAGGCAGAGCAGGAGTCAGTAACCCAAATTAACAGCAGAGGCAGGAGCCCCGACTCTGGTGTGCCTAGGGTGTCTGGGGTGCCTGGAGGGCAGGATGGGGCTGTGCCAGCTCCCTGCAGGGTGGGAATGGGACCCAGAGAAGCTGTAGATGCCCCATCCCTGGAGGTGTCCGAGGCCGGGTTAAGAGTCCATTTAAGACCATCGATTCCAACCATTCCCCCGGCACTACCAAGGCCACCACTACCCCGTGTCCCCAGGTGCCACATCCACACAGCCTTGAATTCCCCCCAGGGACGGTTACTCCGGCCCTGCCCTGGGCAGCTGTGCCAGGGCTGGGCAGCCCTTCCCAGGAGAACCGTTCCGGCCCGAACCCCCCCGAGGCGGTTCCCCGGCCCGCCTGACCTGTGCTCCCCGCAGCTGGCCGAGGTGNGGGAGATCTGTGTTTGCTTGGTCATGAAGCACTTTGGGGCTGGGGGGCCGGGAGGGGCTGTCTGGGCAGAGCTGAGCAGGGGGAGATCTGTGTTTGCTTGGTCATGAAGCACTTTGGGGCTGGGGGGCCGGGAGGGGCTGTCTGGGCAGAGCTGAGCAGGGGGAGATCTGTGTTTGCTCGGTCATGAAGCAGTTTGGGGCCAGGAGGGCCTGTCCAGGCAGAGCTGAGCAGGGGGAGCTCCGTGTTTGCTCCATCATGAAGCAGTTTGGGGCTGGGGGAGCCGGGAGGGGCTGCCCGGGCAGAGCTGAGCCGGGGGAGATCTGTGTTTGCTCCGTCATGAAGCACTTTGGGGCCAGGGGGCCGGGAGGGGCTGCCCGGGCAGCGCTGAGCCAGAGGATATCCGTGTTTGCTCGGTCATGAAGCAGTTTGGGGCCGGGAGGGGCTGTCCAGGCAGCGCTGAGCCGGGGGAGCTCCGTGTTTGCTTGGTCAGAAAGCAGTTTGTGCCGTGGTGGCAGCCGAGGGGCCGAGGGTGGCACAGAAAGCTCTGGAATGTTCTACAGTGTTTATGTCAATGCACAAAGCCTGGCGGGGGCTCTGTTTCCAGGAGCCAGAGCAGGCAGTGATTCAGCATCATTCGTTCTGCCCAGCAGCTGTCGGGAGCTTGGAAAGCCAACGCTCTGCCCTAAAATGACTTCCATAATGGCTTTTTAGCTGGTTGGATCAGATGGGTCCCATATTGTTTGATAAATGCTACCAGTCCCCTCATTTTATTACAAACAGAATTTATTTATAGGAAAGCCATTTATAAATCTTCCAGAAAGAATCAATGAAAAATGAAGTTCAGGCAAATACAGCCATTCCAAACTGTGCTATGCTCATAGAGTGTCCAAAAACACACATAGTGAAATTATTAGTATTTCCTGAGGAAATGTTCTGTGTTTGTGGCATTTAAAGCAATGGGACTGCCCCGCTCTCTGCTCTCCCCCAGGGTCACAGGCCGATGACCACATTGCCCGGCGCACGGCGCAGAAGATCATGGCCCCGCCGGGCGGGAGGTCCAACATCACCTCGCTGTCCTGACCTGTCCTGGCACTGTCCTGGCAGTCCTGGCACTGTTCTGGCGCTGTCCTGGCAGTCCTGGCGCTGTCCTGGCACTGTCCTGGCGCTGTCCCCAGACCAGGGCCTGCCGCCCAGGGGCCGGCGGGCCGCCCTCTTGCAGGAGGACAGGCGAGCGAGCGTCCGTCAGCTGCGCCAGCCCTTCCCTCGTAGGTAGAAAGTAGAGTGATCCCTGAGGTAGCGCTCCCACTCGGGTTCTGTCAGTGTTCCTGCTAGCTGCTAGGAAAGCCCTTCCCTGTGCATGCGGCACCGCCACGTCCCCGGGGCTGCGGGGCCGGCCGGGCCCTGGGCCGCGGCAGAAATGAAGGCACATCCAGGCTGGATCGCGCTCTTTTCCAGCAGCACCCACTGCCCGCTCACATCCAAGGCATTCCCACCGATGGGCACTTCCGTGGTGCCCGGTCAGAGCCCTCCTCGGTGGGCACGGCTCAGGGGTGGGTGAGCCCCGTGTCCCAGCAGAGCTGCTGGCCCTCCAGGACCCGGCCATGCCCTGGGCCTGTGTCCTGCTGTCAGCCTTGTTTTTTAAAGATTATTTATACAGTTTTTCAAGAAGTGAGTGTGAGTCCAATATCCAATACCAGGGCTCGTTTGGAGGCCAGGTGCATGCGACACACTTTTTTATAAAGATTGTTCTAGCCCAGTTATTGTATTTAAAGGTGTGCACAAAGAGTGAACCTCTGGCCGTAGAGCCATGCATGTACCTCCAGGAATGGCTTTCCGTTCCTGTCTGCTCCTTGCTTGGAATAAACTTGGTTGGAAACCACAAAACGGTGGAAGTGGTTGATCCACCCGAGTCCATTTTGTTGTTTTCTTCCTTTTCTTTCTTTGAGTTTTCCTGGATGAGTCTTGTGCCATCCCATCCTGACTTGCAGGTTACCGTGCTCCCTTGGAGGGGGAGAGGCTCACCACGCCGGGCAGAGTCCCACCCTTGTCAGCCATCCTCAGGGCCACCTGCCCCTGGGTTTGCAGGTGAGCCCACAGCCCCAGCAGTGGGGCTCCTTCCCCAGCCCAGGCTGGTTCCAGTGCTGCTGAGATGTCCTGGCACATCCATGGGACACTGATTTCCCCCGGGCACTGCCGGGCTTGGGTCTCCAGCTCTGTCTGAGCCAGGCACGAGAAGGGGAGCAGGGCTCGTGGTGGCACAAGCAGTGATCTGATCTGTGAGTGGGAGCTCCAGATACATCAATCCATGAATTAGGAATGAACAAACAAATGTAAACCAGTGAGGGATTTAATTTTTTGCTGGGGGTTTTTTGGTTGTTTTTTTTTGTTTATCTGATATGACCTACATTTCACAGCTTAGTGCTGCAGTAATTTCTGCATTAAGCATATGGGAATGTATTTGTTTGGATATTTTATATTTAATTTTAACATAATTTCATTTGTTGATTTTCTGATTTTCCTTGAAATTGCACCAAGGCAATTAACATCTAGTGGAAGGTGTTCCTGCCATGGCAGGGAGTGGAATGAGATGAGCTTTAAGGTCCCTTCCAACCCAAACTATTTATGATTCTATGATCTCGTTTGTTCCTGAATAGAGCTTAAATTACAGCAGTGGAAAATTCATAAGGAATGGGAAAGATGGAAGTCACAGTCTGATGGCAGTGACCTCCCCATTAGCCCAACATCCATGGGGTGACAGGGACACCTCAACCCCCCCAGCTTGTAAACACTTAGCAAAGAAAGTTCTGAGGTCCCTGTGCTGCAAATGTCCTTTTTCCCACAGTGAGGACCAGCAGGGACACTGTTCCCTCTCCCCATCACCCAGTTTAGGTGCCTCCCTGCTCTGTGCCAGCCCAAGGCTCAAACCCTGCCAGCCCTTCCCTCACAGAGGGAGGGTTTGCATTTATCCCCTCTGTCAGGGAGCTGTCAGAGCCAGCACAGCTGCCCCAGCCTCCTCCTAATGCAGGGAGCAGAGCCAGCAGCATCTCTGCAGCTCTCCCGGAGCCAGGAGAGGCTGAGCTGAGTCCTGCAGCCGCCTGCTAATGGAGCCAGAGCCTCCAGGAGCCCCCCCACGGCACCCACACGGGCTGTGACCCTAATTCCTTTGGACAGCTTTCCTGCAGGCTCTGGGTCAGGGACACCGAGGAGACGTCCTTGCCCTTGACTGACGGTGCATCCCTGGCTCTGCAGCACCGAGGATGCCATGGAGCAGCCCCAGGTCCCCACACTGCTGCCTGGAATGGGGACAGAGCCCTGGATTCCCTGCAGGACAGCAGTGCTCCTTAGGGATGGATTCCTGGATTCCCTGCAGGACAGCAGTGCTCCTTAGGGATGGATTCCTGGATTCCCTGCAGGACAGCAGTGACAGCAGTGCTCCTTAAGGAGTAAACAGGCAGGCACTGAACTATTCCTGCTCTTATCCCTGGCTTTCCATGCTCACTGTGTCTTTTTTCTTTATTTTTATTTTATATGGCTTCCCATTGCTACAGGGCAGGGTCAGATGGGATATTGGGTAGGAATTGTTCCCTGGCAGGGTGGGCAGGCCCTGGCACAGGGTGCCCAGAGCAGCTTTGGCTGCCCCTGGATCCCTGGCAGTGCCCAAGGCCAGGTTGGAGCAAAAGTCCAGCCTGGCCTTGGAGCAGCCTGAGGCAGTGGAAGGTTGCCCTGCCCATGTCAGGGTGGAACAACCTTTAATTCCCTTCTCACGCTGACCACTCTGGAATTCCGTGGTGCTGATTTCCCTCACGTTCAGCACCTTGATCAGCAGCAAGATCAATCGCAGCAGGTAAGAAAGACAAAGCTGGTTGATGAGCCCGGCAGGGTCATCCCCGTTTGTCCCTGGCAAGTTCCAGTTCCCATGGTGTAGGCGCAGTGGTGATGGCACAGGGCTGGCAGGCACTGGGCTCCCCTGGCTGCTGTGGGCATTTTAGTCCCTCAGCTTCTCCTGCCCTGGATTTCAGGGCTGTGTGTGGGACACTGTCCTCACTCTGTGACCTTCACCTTTCCCCTGTAGAGAACAGCCCAGCCTGGCGGGTGTCCTTGGTCCCTCGGGGACACCCACGGACCCCAAAATGCCACCCAGAGGCATCACAGCGGCAATGCCGGCTGTGCAGAAGGGAGGAGACCGGGCTCAGACATGGATTTGTCTCGGTCTCCACTGCTCCTTTGAAGTGAGCAGCAGCTTTGGGAGCTGCGTCTGCGCTGCAACCGAGCGAGATCAATCATTCCTGCACTGAGGGGGATCAGACAGGCACAGCGGAGATCTCCCGACACTCCCAGGGGCTGTTTTATCGAGGTTAAGATAGAAAATCCAGGGCTGTGCGGGGAAACAGCAAACCCTGTGAGCCGTGGCTGTTGTGCCCTCGGTGCGGCAGCGAGCTCGGGGTCCTGTCCCAGCCCTGGCACCCCCCAGCACGGAGGGCAGCAGGGC
>WEIU01024785.1:137878-151747 GCA_013389925.1 Aegithalos caudatus
AGCCCGGGCTCGCACCGCCCGAGCTCCGCGGGCACCACGGACAGCGCCCGCAGCCCCTCCCGGGCACCCAGGCATCCCTGGGGAATTACAAACGCGGGCTGGCACCGAGAGGGGCACACGGAAACGCCTGGGTCCAGCCGCTCCCCTTTCCGTGCCTGCTCCTGAGGCAGCTCATGGCAGTGCTCCCACAGCCCCCATCCCACCCAGCTCTGTGGCAGCTGCCAGGGTCCCAGCAGCCCAGATTCTGCCTGGATGCTTCCGTGGATGATCCAGAATTCCGGCATCTGGATGCTTCCGTGCTTTCATTCATCTACAGCTCAATACCCTGGAAATGACACCAAATACTTGGCAGTGTTAAAAATACACATTTATTACTCCACGTGTGCAATGGCTTCCAGCAGTATCTGCAAAAACACAACCTTGTTCTAACTTAAATATTCTGTGGTGTGGTAAAACTGTCATGCGAGAAAATTACAGGAATATATTAACATAAAATACAAAGATATATTTACATATACCTGCACTGAAGTAATTTTTAAAAATACCCTCCAAGGCAGCAGGATTTCAGCACTGTCCAGGGTCAAGTCCATATTACTGGTATTTTTGCTATTATTTTATTACTCTTAGACTCTTTTTGGCAAGCTCTGGAGTAATAGACAATTGGCAACAGAAGAAACATCAGGACCTGACCTGGCATTTGTCTTCTGCACAAAATTCCCAGTGAAGGCTGTGGAATTCAATGCAAACACTTAAAATTATGCAACTTTGCAAAACTTTGTAACACAACAGAGATAAGAAAATCTCATGGCAAGTGATTAAAGGAGAATAATTTATAGGTGCTGTAGACTTTTCACAGCAGATAATGGCACACACTGTATAAATCTGTCATACAAAAAAATACAGGTATTTAAATATTTATGTACAGAAAATTCCTGTGTTCTGGTTGTGGTGGAGGTGTAACCCAGAGCTGTCAGTGACACTTTCCAGGCTGGGATGTGGGGCCAGGGCTCTGTCACGACTTCACTGTGAGGTTTGCTCAGCAGCATAGCCAGGGCTCAGCCAGAACAATGGCACCAAGCCGGGCACCACCGTGGGCACCACAACCCCCGGAGCTCTGTCCCCATCCCCAGCCCAGCCTGTGCCCGCAGCAGGGACAGGGAGCACCCACGGCAGTGGCACAGGGAGGACAGAGGATCAAACCCCCAGGACTCCGTGGTGGAGGGGGTGAGCTGGACATGGGGCACGCTGGCAGGAGCCACAGAGATGTGCAGGGCCAACAGGAGGGAGCCCAGCTCAGCTGGCACTGGCTCCTTTCAGGGACACGGCAGTGGAGACACAGGAGGGGCCCAGAGTGGGGCACAGGAGACCCCAGAGCACTGAACCCCCCACAGGGGTTCTGACAATAACACTGAGCTGTTTCCTATCACTTGTCCCTTTTCCAGTTGCTTTTTCATGCCCTTCCTTCTCCAGGGACTGAGTGCAAACAGGTGTCAATGAAACCCTGTCCCCAAGGGACCCTAGTGAGGTTATGCACAAGTTTTAAGACCAAAACCAAGCACTTCAGTGATGTGGTGTCTCTCCCACTCAGCACAATGAACCCACAGCTCTGTGTCCTGTGCTGTTCTCAGGGGTTCAGGTTCAACAGTGTCCCCAGCACATCCCTGGAGAAGCACTGCTGGATTCCTGGGTGCTGCCCAGGCAGCCAGGATCCACCCAAAGCATTTCCCCTGGGAAGGAGCCATTCCCTGGCATCCCCCAGAAGCTCTCCTGGTTTCTGCCAGGTGCTGCTGAGCTGTTTTGCAGAATGCACTGAAGAAGAGGAGTGCTGCAAAGGGAACAGATGACTGACAGAGAGAGGGTTGGGCTGCTCAGCACAGCAAAGGGACCAGAGCACGTAGCCCACCTGCACACAAAGGTGAGCTCTGACAGGTGGGAGAAGGTGATCAGGCCTCCCTGGTACCCAGTAGAGACTGGAAGTTACTGGGGACAGAGAGGGCAGGTTCCCCTAGCACAGCCTGGGTCAGAGCCAGGGTAGGTGCCCTCCTGTAGCTGGGAGAATGAGCAGGAGGACACACGGACTGGCCCCAGCCCCTGAGCTGTCATTAACACAGCTCCTAATGAGGCACGGGGTGTGCAGGACCCCTGACTGACACCAGGGACCCCGGGTCTGACAGCATCTACTGCCTCTGCCCTGAAAATAACCATGCAACTGGACCCAGAGCTTCGGCTCCCCTCCTCCTGCACACCCCTAAAGACTTCCATGGAAACGTGTCTCTGCACAAGTTCAGCCACACACCAATTCCCACATACAACTGTGGGAGACACATGTGCCCTGTCCTTGCTTGGGTAAGATCATTCTGCCTTTCTGGTTTATTCATGGAAACACAAACCACAACCAAACTGGTCCTGACAGAATCCGATCAGTTAAAAGCATCTCCCATCCATTTCTGCATTAGGAATACCCAGTAAGGATGCAGATCCCAGTGCCTGGCAGCAAACAGCTGCTGAAGGTTTGATGCTGACTGTGGTCCCACCACACACCTGGGGCACCAGAGCAGTCGTGTGGCGCTGCAGGGCTTGTGTTCAGCCACAGAAACCAAAAACCACTCTGCAGCACGTTAAACTACTAATATAGTGAAGGCCCCTGCAACAAGAAAGGCAACAGCCACAGCTGGAGCAAGGGAAGATTTCCCATCTTATTAAGAAGTTAAGACAGGTATTGGCAAATTATATACAGTACTTGTACTTTACACTGAAAATTAAGTCAATCAAAGGGTGAAATACAATATTCTGTCTTTCGTAACCAAGCAGCCTTGCAAAGCAACCCACTCTGCCTCCAAACAAACCTCAGTTGTGATAAACTGTGTCCTCCAAACCTGAGCACGTGGAGCCAGACCCTCCAACCCATCCCACAGCTCCTCAGTGCCTGCAGCAGCCATATCAAGGAAGAAAATATTTTAAATGCATTCTGCATCTCAAATACACATCAAACCATTGCCCAGCCCCTGAAGAATCCATGGAGTGCACAAAAAAAAAATTTATTTGCCTTGAATCAGGAAAGGACACACAGGTGACACAAGGTGGAGGTGCCTGGGACATCCTTGTGCTGCAGGACCCAAACAGCCGGAGGCTCCAGGAGCTGGTGCCAGAGAGGCCCCGGGGCTGCTGTGGCTCGCACAGGGATTGCCCATCCCCAGAGCAGCATTTGTGAACGGGGAATGCCAAAGTCAAGCTCACACCACCGCTGCGGCCTTCCTCCCTGCTCCGTGTCTCCCTGCTCCGTGCCTCTCCCTCCCCACGGCACCCAAGGACACGGCTTCTCTCCCTGTCCTCTCCATGCATTAAAAACGTGTAGATCAGCAACCTGACATTAAAACAGAAAGACTAAATAAGTCAATCTCCTCCCCTGACAAGTTGCATAGGCCGTATCTTCCCCCGACAGGCAGCCACGGAGCCGGGCAGGCCATCCATGGCCCGGGAGGGCAGTCCTGTGGGAGCTGGGCAGGCCATCCATGGCCGGCAGGGCAGTCCTGTGGGAGCTGGGCAGGCCATCCATGGCCGGCAGGGCAGTCCTGTGGGAGCTGGGCAGGCCATCCATGGCCGGCAGGGCAGTCCTGTGGAACTCGGGCTGCTCCAGCCCTCAGAGCTGGGCAGGCCATCCATGGCCGGGCAGGGCAGTCCTGTGGAACTCGGGTTGCTCCAGCCCTGGGGAGCTGGGCAGGCCATCCATGGCCGGCAGGGCAGTCCTGTGGAACTCGGGCTGCTCCAGCCCTCAGAGCTGGGCAGGCCATCCATGGCCGGCAGGGCAGTCCTGTGGAACTCGGGCTGCTCCAGCCCTCAGAGCTGGGCAGGCCATCCATGGCCGGCAGGGCAGTCCTGTGGAACTCGGGTTGCTCCAGCCCTGGGGCGCTGCCCGGGGCGGGCTCGGGTGCTCGGGCACCGGGGGGCGGTGAGGGCGGGCGCTGGCCCGCGGCCCCGGCCTAGCTGCTGCCCGAGGAGCACACGGAGCTGCACATGTGCAGGGGCTCGGCCTCCGCCTCCTCCGCGGTCTCGGAGGCAGACACGGACTCGCTCGGCGGCTCCTGGCTCTTCTTTAGCCTGCGGGAGCGGAGGAGCCGGGAGTTACACAGCTGTGACACGCTCACTGCTACGGCACGGCCACGGAGAACGAGTGCTCCCAGAGCTCACAACCGGGTCGTGACAGAGCCCGGGGTACAGCAAACCCTCACTGAAGTGCTCCGAAGTGCCCCAGGACAGCCTGCAAGGCTTCAGCCCACGCTGAGCTCGGCCACGAGCACCCACAGCACAGGCAGGCTCTGCCGACCCGACCCTCCACGGAGCCTGCCTCACGCTCTGCTCGTGGACCAAACAGCTCCAGCTCTGGGGAAGCAAGGCTTTAATCCTGCACTTCCACTGCCTGCTTATTCCCACCAGGGACTTTTCCAACCTTAATGATCTTATGAAGCTATTCTATGTGTTAAAGACCTCCGCAATCATTGGGTCCAACCCTCCTCACCTTCATTTCCCAAAACATCATCTGCTAAAAGCAGGATAGGTGAGGAGGTGCCACGGGGGAATGGAAGCAGTGTCACACACACACATGTTAAATCCCAGATGTCTCTCTACAGCATATTTTATTTAATGGCAGTTAATAATCCCTGATCTTGCCTCCCTTGGTGGCCAGAACCATTTTTCAAACACAGGCAGCACCAGTCACCTGGGGCTAAGCCAGCAGCAAGGTGCTCCTGGCTGTCAGGCACTGGTGCTGATTCCTAAGGGAAGTCAGAAAAAGTAGTATTTTCCCTAAAAAAAAAGCGCCCCACACACTCACTTCTCTCTGTTGAAGATGACAAAGTCCTGCTGGATAGCTTCAAGGCATTCCTGGAGATAGTCATTTTCCTATTGAAGAAAACCAAAACATGCATAAGCAGCCCCGTTTGCATCTCATTGCTGCCTGCAGCCCCCAGCACCCCCAGCTGTGTGCAGGAGCCCCCATCCCGCTGAAGCTCAGCCCAACAGCTGGAGGCAGCAGGGCTGCTGCCTTGTGGCTTTCACCAGCGGTGTGTGCCATCCACAGCAGCAGTTTTCCATAAAACATAGATCACCCTGTTCCTGACATAAACATAATGCGTTTATCATTGTATCCTGTATTTTGGGAGTGCTGTCAGCCCAAAGGAAGCACAGGCAGCGTGGGGAGAGCCCAGCACACACCCACGTGTGGGAATCCCTGCAAAGGCACACAGCAGCTGCTGCCTTGTGCCCAGGCTCTGCAGGGACAGGCTGAACACACCGGGCTGCCCAGACCTCTGCTGCTCATTTCCCTCTCCAAAGTACTCACTACTGCGAAAGTTTGGTCAAACTTCCATAAGAGGAATACGTGGTTGTTGAAACGACTCCAATTGGCAAATGTTTTAATCAAAATAAACCCGTGGCTCCCGCACTGTGGCAGTGAGAGCTGCAATACCCGCCCAAATCCAGCCTTTTCCCAGCGGGATGTTACCCCAGGGAGCACATACAGACTGGGAGCTGTCCTTGCTGTTATCCCTTGACTTGTTCTTTGCGAGCCTCTTCTTTTTCTTGTGCAGGGGCCTTGACTCCAGGATCATCTCCTCCAGCTCGAAGGTGGGGTCGCAGTGCAGGCGGCCCTTCTGCCAGGACACACGACACGGCTCACATCAGGCACAGCAGAGGCTCAGAAACCACCGCCCCTCAGAACACCTCTGCTCTCACAGCGGTTCCTCCAGCCTGAGGAGCAGCCCCGGCTCGGAACAGGGGCACGGGAGCGGCCCCGGCTCGGGAGGGGCACACGGGAGCGACCCCGGCTCGGCNNNNACGGGGGCGGCACCGGGAGTGGCCCCGGCTCGGGACGGGGGGCACGGGTCACTCCTACTCACTCCTACTCACTCCTACTCACTCCTACTCACGTTGGGGACGAAGCCCGGCTCCACGCGTTTCTCGCACACATCGCTCCAGACCACGCCCGACAGGTGAGCCGAGGCCTGGATGTGTGCCAGGCAGGAGAAGCGATGCTCAGGATTCACTGTCAGCAGCTGGGGAGGGAAAGCATTGGCGATAAAGCACTGGAGAGAAGTTTTCCGGGCAGAGGAGGAAGACAAGGCACCCAGCAGCCTGCCTGGGCCAGCTGCGGTGGTGCGCCCGTGCCAAGGAGCCTTTCTGCTGGGGGAAATAGATAACTTACTGCAGGAATACCTAATAAAACGTTCTGCAGGTACCCCAGCGCTTCGGGGGGACGTGGGGTCCCCTCCCGGCTGAGGGGGCTGCTGGCACATTCCTGGTGAGAGGCTGGGTTCCCTGGAAGCCCGGCTGCCCAGCAGATGGCAATGCAAACCTGCCGAATGCGCCGCCGCAGCTGCTGCCAGCGACGCTGCTCTTCATTAAACTGAATCTAATTATGCAAATTACCCAGCCAACATTAACTCATATCAGAGGCACTTATTTGCTGCCGGCACCGGCTGTATCTTTCCTACAGCAAACTCACCAGCTACTTTTCAGAGTTCTCAAGCAAGCCAGAGCCAAACCAGCTGCCCCAACACATCCCAGCTTTCTCCGGGAGCAGCATGAGGAAAGCAGCAGAGCACTCCATAGAGCTGGAACCCCCTAGCAGCTCTCACAACCCCATCAGAGCCTTCAGCCCCAAAGAACCAGCGAGAGGGAGCAGCCAGTGCTGCAGTGCAGAACCTGTGCTCCACCTCACCTGCCAGCCCAGGCAGAGGTGCTGCCTTTACAGGCGGCAGTGATCGTGGAGAGGATGGGATGCTGGAAGGCACAATTCCAGCCCAGCTGGGAATCTGACTGTCACGCCAAAATCAGACTTTTTTCCTCCCTTTCTATCAAACATGGTGTATTTTACTACAGGAATAATAAACACACAACACACATAATTAATCATAGAGTCCCAGAATGGACTGGGCTGGAAGCCCTGCCAGTGCCACCCCTGCCATGGCAGGGACACCTCCCACTGTCCCAGGCTGTCCCCAATGTCCAGCCTGGCCTTGGGCACTGCCAGGGATCATGGGGCAGCCACAGCTGCTCTGGGCACCCTGTGCCAGGGCCTGCCCACCCTGCCAGGGAACAATTCCTGCCCCAGATCCCATCCAGCCCTGCCCTGTGGCACTGTGAGCCATTCCCTGGGTCCTGTCCCTCCCTGCCTTGTCCCCAGTCCCTTTCCAGCTTCTCCTGGAGCCCCTTTATGCCCTGGCAGGGGCTCTGAGCTCTCCCTGGAGCCTTCTCTTCCCAAGGCTTAACATCCCTAACTCTCCCAGCCTGTCCTTTGTATATTATAATTCTTATTCTTACTATTCACTGTTTATTAACATGCTGATAATTTTCAGGCAGTCCTGCCTGCACAGTAGCTGCCATCCAAGCCAAAGCCACCCCAGAAGGACAATCCATCCCACAGCTCATCCAGCCCCTCCCTTCACCTTCCGCAGCAGCGCGACCATTTCCTTGGACCAGGCTGAGGAGTACTGAACGCTGACGGTGCTGAACAGCTGCACCAGGGACTCCACGGGGTTGCTGGAGTGGATGTCGTAGGGCCTCTGGGGACAAGAGCACAGAGGTGAGGCTCCCTGTGCCCCCGGGCCAGCCAGAGCACGCGAGCCGCGGGCCAGCACGGCCAGAGCCCTACCCAGCCCCGCAGCAGCTCGTAGGCCATGATTCCCAGAGACCACCAGTCCACCTCGAAGGAATAGCCCGTCCCGCCGCTCAGGAAGGAGTGGAAGATCTCGGGGGCTGAGCAGAAGGGACAGCAGGAAACAGTTATTGCTTGTTCTCTCTTCCAGTATTCCATGTAAGCCAGTGCACAACGCTTATGGTGAGTTTCTGCCCTCGGGGAGCTGTGTGAGGCAGGGCAGCAGCAGTGCCTGCCCTCGGTGGGTTTCTGCCCGAGGGGAGCTGTGTGAGGCAGGGCAGCAGCAGTGCCTGCCCTCGGGGAGCTGTGTGAGGCAGGCAGGAGCAGCAGCAGTGCCTGCCCTCGGTGAGTTTCTGCCCGAGGGGAGCTGTGTGAGGCAGGGCAGCAGCAGTGCCTGCCCTCGGTGGGTTTGCTGCCCGAGGGGAGCTGTGTGAGGCAGGCAGGAGCAGCAGCAGTGCCTGCCCTCAGTGAGTTTCTGCCCTCGGGGAGCTGTGTGAGGCAGGGCAGCAGCAGTGCCTGCCCTCAGTGGGTTTCTGCCCTCAGGAAGCTGTGTGAGGCAGGCAGGAGCAGCAATGCCTGCCCTCGGTGGGTTTGCTGCCCGAGGGGAGCTGTGTGAGGCAGGCAGGAGCAGCAATGCCTGCCCTCGGTGGGTTTCTGCCCTCAGGGAGCTGTGTGAGGCAGGGCAGCAGCAGTGCCTGCCCTCGCTGGGAGCTGGGTGAGCCACCCACAGGGACAGCCCTCCCAACACAGCACAGCACAACCGTGGGGTCCCCGAGACCCCGAGTGCAGGGCTGGAGCCAGAGAGGGATGGGGAGGGCAGGATGGGATGGGGAGGGCAGCAGGAGGAGGCTGGGTGGGATGAGGAGGGCAGGGTGGGTGGAGGGGACTGGGCAGGACGTAATGCAGAGGACAGGACAGGACAGGGTGACAAGCCAGCTGCGATGCCCTCACACTGGGAGTTCCCTTCTCAAACCATCAGGCTCTGCAGGAGGACTTGGACACGACACTGAATGAAGTGCACACCCCTGCCCCAGCCAGGGCCCATCAGGTGCTGAGCACCCAGAACGTGACACAGGCACGAGAGCAGCCATTGTTTCTTACCCATGTATGGCTTTGTCCCAGCCAATGCTGTCGCTCTTTCACCGTCCCTAATGATTGTTGCAATATTAAAATCTGTTAAATGGGCATGACCTTAAATAAAGACACATTTTAAGAAGGAATTAATGGCAGTGCAGTGGCAATGCAGAGTAAGAACACATTTATTTCCTAAGCTTCTGCCCTCAGACAGGGTAGCACAGACACAAGCAGGTCAGGATCAAGTCCCACGGAATGGCCACAAGATATCCCAAAGATTTCCCAGGATTCGGGCTGGCTAGGTGATTAAAGGGTAGGGAGCTTTGGGTCTTGATTTTAAATCATACTTGGAGCTAGCCAGTAACCCCCAGCAGCTTCAGCTGGCCAAATTGCTCTGGCCAGAAGCTACAGGAGTGAAAAAGACACCAGGGAAACACTGTCACAGAACCACAGAATGTGTGGGTTGGAAGGGCTTTAAAGATCATCTCGTTCCAAGCTCCTGCCATGGAGCTGCCACTAGACATGGGTGTTCCAAGCCACTGAGACCATTGAACTGCAATGACTCCAAATTCCCAGGGCTGAAGTAGGGCTGCCACTCTGTGCTGGCCACAGCACACTGGACAGGCCACTTGGGAGATCCTCCCCACATTAAAAAGCACAGGGAAGTTCAGCCAAACATGATCCAGTAAAAGCAGAGCAGATTTTCCCACACTTTCCCCAGGTAAAAAGATGCCCAGTACCCAGGACTATAAAGAATCTGTCCCTGGAATGAATGAGGGAGCAAACAAAGAGGAACAGAGTAATCCTACCTTGTTCATCGAGGAGGATGTTGTCTGGTTTTACATCTCTGGGAAAAAAGAAGTAAGATTACAGCAGATGGGATCTCAGTCAGACCAGGGATGAGACTCAGTGACACAAATTCTGCAACTGTTTATCTATCAAACATTAGGAATAAATACCACAAAAATATTCTAACATGAGGCAAGCCCCTTTATGATGGACTTGTATGGAAATCTACTTTTCCTGGGCAACTTGGTGAAAAACAGGAAGCATTAGACTTGTTCAGGCCTCATTCTTGAGGAAAAGGAGTAACAGTACTGGGGATGTTTGTGTGAAGCCCTGGGTGTTCAGCCCCCAGTGAAGCCTCAGGCTCCCTCTGAGGGCTGGGGGCAGGAGCAGCAGGGCCAGCAGGAGCCAGCCCCAGCACAGGGCCCTGGGGGTACCTGTGGATGATGTGCTGACTCTGCAGGTAGTCCAGGGCCAGGGCCATCTCACAGATGTACAGTTTGACCGTGTCCTCAGTGAACTGAACGTTCTGCTGCAGGTGATAGCGCAGGTCACCCCCCAGGAGCAGGTCCACCACCATGAACATGTCCTCCTCGTCCTGGAAGGAATACCTGCGGGAGCAGGGAGCAGCTCAGCCTCACAGGGCTCACAAACCCAGCCAGGCTTCTCCCCTCTCCTAACTGCACAGCCCCAGGGAGAACTGCACATGGCCCCACGATGGGCACGGGATCCCAGAATTGTCTGCACTGGAAAAGCTCTCTCAGAGCATCCAGTCCGACCATCCCAGCACTGCCAAGGCCACCACTGCCCATGCTCAAGGTTCTCGCTTGTTTTTTAAATCAATTCCTACACTAAGCAATGCTCCCCTGGAAGAGATGTCCCCCTGCTCACCCTGTCACTGTCCCTGAGCAGCTGTGCCATGTCAGCCCACCAGCACAGAGCTCAGGCTCTGCCAGCCAGACACTTCACAGAAACTTTACATTTTCAACTGCAAACAATCTCATAAAACCTACTTAAAATATCTCAGCCTATCTTGAAGATGAATTGGAAAACACAACTGCTAATTTAACCAGATAAACCAGAAAAAGAGATTTATATTTACTGTGGAGTAAACCGCCTCTCTAAATCTGCCGTGGGTCCCACGGGAGACTGACAGCAGTGGGGATACACCAAAACAAGGCTCATTGTTATATTTGGTGACTGCAGTTCCAAGGAAAGAGTATGTGGGATTGTATAATACTTATGAATCACTCACTTCTGCTCCCATCTTAAATGTAGGTTTATTCTAAAACTATGAGCCAAAAGGGTTTGCTATGAGAGCAAGTTCTCTCCAGATTTTCATTGCTTGTTGGGAAAAACATTTGCAATTGATAAGAAACTGAAAAATATCCATATTAACTCAACTGGCTATTCAGGAGCAATGGATCAACAAAACTAATGTGGCATATCACCCACTTCCACCACTTTTGGTATAAAACTTGCTCAGTTTTTCGAAGTCTCCCCCTCCCCAGTAGCCTGGCACACATCCTGGAGTGGGAGGGGACCCTCCCCTGGGCAGGGAGAAAGGACAGGTCACCCGGAGCAGCAGGTCCCAAGGCCTCTGCCTAGGGCTCACCCCAAACTAACCAACCACACCAGGATATAATGCTTTACTTTCTAAAACTGTGAATTAGTTTTTCCTGCAAAAATTGATAATGATGCATCTGAACTCCAAAGGGATGTGTTTTATTTGGCCAGCGAGCATGGTGCAAGGCTCATGAGGGGTGGATGTAATTGTAGGGCAGATGAGACAAGCTGCATCCTTTGCTACTGGCACTGCCTAGGCAGGATACATTTCACAGGCATTGCCAACTCAAGCTACTTGTTAGATTTCAACTTGATTTTAAGACTGTTTCTTAAAACTAGACCCTAAATCATTGCTCAGTAATAAGGATATTTCTGTCAGTGCACACAGAGTGAAGCCATTATTGAGCAACTCAAGATGTCACTATTTGTAGTGACGTGCTGCTGAAAAAGCTACGGGAGCCCTGGGAATCACCAGCTGTGTGGCTGTGCGAGCACTGGAGGCGCAGGGAGGGAGCTGCTCACCAGAGATTGACCAGGAACACGTGCTCGATCTCCTGCAGGATCTCCAGCTCTCGGAACACGTTGCGCACCTCGTCCCTCTCGATGCACTGCTGCTTGTTCATGTACTTCATGGCGTACATCTTCTCCGTGTCCCTCTTCTGCACGATGCACACCTGGCCAGGGAGGGGAAAACACTCAGGAACATATTCCACACCCTCATCTGCTGCGTTGGGAGCTGAGACCCATCCTGCTCAGCACCTCACCCCCTCAAACATCCCTGATCTCCAGGCCGGCACCTACGGACAGCAGCATCCCTGCTCCCAGCGCCGCGCCCGACTGAGGAGTGCGGGGGCTCTGCTCCAGCCCGCTGGAGTTTTGCAACTGCAGCCGCCTCCAGGGCATGGTGGCCGGCTGCGGAGAGCTTTCCAGAGGGAGAGCTTTTCCTACAGTTGTGTCTGGGAGCTGTGCGAGAGACCTTCGGTCTCTGGATGGAAACCGGCGCCAGGCAACCACAGGGTTCCCTTCCAGCCTCGCCTCCCCGCTGCTCACAGCCCAGCTCCGCGGGGTGCGTCTGACCTGCCCGCACATCGCTGCGCTCTGCAAGGGAAAATGATCCCTTTGGGCCAGCCGAAAGCGACTAAAACGCAAATTTGTTACTACAACAATCACCAGCCGGCCAGAGGGATGCCCGAGCTGTCCCGGAGCCCGCTGGGCTGCCCTGGGCACATCCCTCAGCCCCGCTAATGACACCCGAATTACCGAGGTGACTGCTCTTGAAAGAGCTAATTAGCTATCACGGTGACTATTTTTAAGTGAACTACTGGCGTGTCTACATCTGTAATTACGTCTGCCCTCTGTTAATTATCGGGCACGCCGGTGATTAGGACGAGCTGGGCACGCTCCCCGGGCAGCTCGGGGCAGGGCTCCAGGCGGAGCGCGGGTGCCGCTCGCCCGGCTGGACCAGGAGAGGGAAGGGCTGTGGAGGGCAGGGAGCCGCACACAGGTGGGAGCCCCAGCGCCTCTAAACGCTGCCATTAATAACCATTTGCAAGTGCTAATGGTGCTCGGTATAATATCATCGAGGACACGCTGCCGCAAGGAGGTGACAAAATAATGGGTGGTTATCGTTAGCCTGATAAACCCCCCAATTAGCGACGCTCAGGAATTACCAGGATTGTTTTTCGCCGTCGTTGCAATTACGGTGAGAGCTGAAAATCGGCTGTTGCCGTAACTCTCTGCACAGCCCAGAGCTCACATTAAGGGCACCGGGTGGGCAGAGTGACCTGAGCTGTTTCCCTGCACCCCTCCGGTGCCCATGGGCGAGCAGAGCCCATCAACTCCCGCTGCCAGGGACCGTTCCAGGTACAAAACATAAGGGAAAACCTTCTTCATGCAAACTTAATAATAATAATAAACGACCTACCACAATGCACACCGCCAGCAGGATCCAGCCCCTGCCTAGAGCAGGCTGAATTGGTTGTATGTTCAATAAACCAGGCAAAAATAACTTTATATTTTATAAATTCTTTGAGCAGCAAAGCCCTAACAAATTTCCTTCAAAATTATGGTCATTGCTGTAGAAGTGCTCTGAAAACAATCCTCAGCCATCAAGGCACTGAGCAACATTCTCTCCTGATGTCAGTTTATTCCACATTATTGCTGGAAGCTCATTAATTTCTTGGAGGTTTTTTTAGTTTTGGTTTAGTTTTTTTGGTTTTTTTTAAGTTGTGACTTGCTGTACCTTAATGAGTATTGCATGTTATTCTGATGTAATTTGTCTCTCGTTTCTCCACAGTAAAAATGGGAGCCCAGCATAATAAGTGAGAAAATGATGAGAACTTCATGTAGTCTGTAATTATGATAAACAGTTTTGTGCAGTGGAACAGCATCACCTCCACACACAGCAGCACCAGTTCCGGGCACTCGGGGATGTTTGTTCTCTGGTTTCTGGGGGAAAAGCGGGTGTCAATGGAGAGGCCCTTCCTGCAGCCGAGCCCGTGGAAGGAGCGGGGGCTGCCCTGTGCCGGGGGTGCCCGGGGGCACAGTGAGACCCTGGGCACAGTGAGACCCCGGGCACAGTGAGACCCTGGGCACAGTGAGACCCCAGGCACAGTGAGACCCCCGGCACAGTGAGACCCTGGGCACAGTGAGACCCCGGGCACAGTGAGACCCCGGGCACAGTGAGACCCCGGGCACAGTGAGACCCCCGGCACAGTGAGACCCTGGGCACAGTGAGACCCCAGGCACAGTGAGACCCTGGGCACAGTGAGACCCTGGGCACAGTGAGACCC
>WEIU01024785.1:165474-194555 GCA_013389925.1 Aegithalos caudatus
CACCCCAGGAGCCACCAGCACCTCTCCAGCACCCCAGGAGCCACCAGAACCTCTCCAGCACCCCAGGAGCCACCAGCACCTCTCCAGACACTCCAGGAGCCACCAGCACCTCTCCAGCACCCCTGACCTGGCTGTGCCCTCTCCATGCCCAGGCTGCCCTTTGACAAAGCCAAGGCACCTTTGTCTCCAGAGCCTGGGGATGACAGCAGCAGTGTCCAGCCCCTGGTGGCTTCAGCAAACCCTCAGCCTCGTGTGAGATCCAGGACAATAAAGGAAAAATCAAGGACAAAAAATATGTGTGGCAGCTAAATATCAAGGGATTAAGTCTCCAGCCTTTCTTCAGGGGGAAAAATCCAACATTTATAAAGCTGGAAAAGAAGAAAATGGATCAAGCTAGTGTTGATGTCAAAGAGGGATTCAGTTGAGAATAGACTTGAAGGGAATTTTATTTATGGTGCAGCTGCTGGGTGGGCATCTGTGACCTTTAGAAAATGGATTAAAGCCTTTCTGTACCCAGCTCCAGGCTGTGTGAATTATTAAAGCAACAAAACCATGAAGTTGAAGCACTTGTGCAAAGCAGCCCACACAGAGCCAGCCCTTGCTGGGAGGGTCAGTGTGGAGCTGGGCACAGGCACCAGCACCCCCAGCCCCTGGGGCAGACAAAGCCAGCACACCCAGGCACCCTGCTCCCTCTGGGATTCCAGCTCCTGCTGCTGCTCATTCCAGCCCTGCCTTAATCCCCTATTTCCAATGGCACACAGAGACACAAATCCATGCTGAAGAACCTCAGATGTGTCCTTATTTCTTCTCAGCAGTGAAGTGTAAATAATGAATCCTCACAACCCAGCCCCTTGAAGAAGGCAGCTGGGGTTGGGGCTGGGCTGGGGATGGAGCTGGGGATGGGAATGGGGTTGGGGATGGCAATGGGGTTGGGGATGGAGCTCGGGCTGCTCTGAGGTTGGGGTTGGGGCTGCAGGACCACCCTGCAGCCCAGCTGGGAGCAGCTCAGGAGCAAACAGCCCCAGCTGCCCCACAGGGATGGAGCCAGAAGAGGCCAAATTTACCAGGCAGAGCCCCCAGTCCTGCAATGCCACCGCTGCCTTGGGAGGCTCTGGGTCTCATCCTGTCTCCTGTGGAGCACAATGAACCTCAGAGCATATTTCCCACTAAAACAGGGCCACAAACTGCACCTCATTCTAGAAACCCTCTCCTGGCTGCTGCTCCTTGGGAAATGGCACCAGAGCAGCCAAAACCTGAGCAACTGCTGCTGCTGCTTGGGAAGGAGCTTGTGCTGCAGGAGGAACACTCTGCTGATATTATATCACTGAAAATCAAATAATACCACCTCTACTATGTGTGGAAAATATTACACACTTGCAAATTGGAGTAAACATGGAATTGAACCTGATCTTCATTTGATTAATTGTACCTTAAAGCTGATTAGACCCATCTCTGAAAAACTGAAATTGCCCATTTATTGCAGATATTTCAGAGCCACAGCTCTGGGCTCTGAGGCTCTTCAGAAGGGAGTTCTGAGTTTCTTTTTCCTTCCTTTTTAATAACACTTGCCAGGTAGGCAGTTTTATGTTTTGTGGAATTAAATGTGAGTTGTAAATGACTTGGTAAATACAAAAAGCTTTTCTGTGTCAGAGCAAACTCAGCATATTGACATAGGTATCCAGCAAGGTGGCAGGTGAATCATCCCAGCATTTTGTTGAAAGCATGTGTACAGTTCTGATGCTGATAGACTGCTCTGTGCCAGACTAAACCTTCCTGACACACAAAGCACAGAGAGAGCAGCCACAGGGAGCAGCTCCCTTCAAAGCCAGGAGAGTCCTGCCCTGGGACAAGAATTGCTTTTTCTCTGTTTCATGTTCTGAGCAGAATTAATTTTCCCGGTGCTGCTCCTTAAAAGAATAAAACCTCCTTCACTGGAAAGTTTATATTTGAAGTATGACTCTTCTCCTATCAGCTCAAACCAAAAATGTGAGCTGCTCTTTTTCACTAAGGTTTTGAGTGAGTGTTTGCTCTTTGATTGTGAGCTGAGGACACAAGACCCTGAGTGTTCCTGTTCTCTCCAGGAGTGTCTGGGGACTTTCTCCTGCTGTTTGCCTTTTCCTCACAGCACAAGGACCGAGCTGGTATTTATTTAATCATTCACCATCATCCAACAGGAGCCCAGAAATCCCACTGAGCTCTGCTGCAAGCTTTTGCCTCTCCTGCCCAAGGGATGTGGCTGCAGGGAGGGGTGAGCGTTCCAAAGCACCCCCTCAAACCTCACAGTGACTGCAAGCTGCTGGCAATCCATTTCATCAGCCCTGCAAGTCCCAGGCAGAGCTTCACGGAAACCCAGCGGGAATTCACGTGGGTGGCTTGTGCCAGAGCTGGGTAATGGCTCCCCTGGAGCTCCTCAGGGAGCTGAGGCTGTACCAGAACATCTTCTCTGGGAAGGAGCCCTGGTGGCATCACCGGGACTGGCAGTGTCCCCTCTGCTGCCTCTCAGACCTGCCTGATTTGGGGCTGCCACCGTCACCCAGCACCCAACTGCTGAACACAGCAAGGATCCAAAGAGAGGTGTGGGAATTGTAACAGTCCAAAGAGAGGTGTGGGAATTGTAACAGTTGGGGTTCTTCTCACCAAACACAGCTCAGATCTCCGGGGAAATTCCTGCTTTTGCAAAGTTTCACCTTCCAGCCCTCCAAGTACAGCAGGTCAGCCTGCTCCTGAGGGATGGCACTTCATGTCCTGTTTTTGTGTCACTGGTGTGGGGACACTTGTGCCACCCTCTGAGCTGGGCTGGCCCTTCCACAGCTTGGACACTGCCCGTGTCACACCATTCCCAAGGGCATGTCCCCACCCAGAGCCCCAGTGCTGGCACATGGCCACACCCCACACGTGTCACCTGGGCAGGTGACACAGGGAACTCTACAGGTGACACAGGGAGCTCAGCAGGGGACACAGGGAGATCAGCAGGGGACACAGGGAGATCTAAGGTGACACAGGGAGCTCTACAGGTGACACAGGGACCTCTACAGGTCCCAGGATTGTCCCTGTCCCTGTCTCTGGCACAGCTCCCACCCGGCTGACTCAGTGCACGGAGGGGCAGCAGTGCTGCTGCCTCACAGCCAGACACGGGTGACACCAGGACTGCAGAGCCCCCAGGGCAGCCCTGTGCTGGTGTGAGGACACTGACACCCCAAGGACACCCCCAGGTCAGGGGACAGCTGCCCAGAGTCCCAGGGACAGAGGGGAGGCAGAGGACAGGGAGTGCAGGACTGGCACCAGGAAGGCAGCAGCCCCAGCCCCAGGGATGCACAGCTTTCTGAGCAGCACCTCCCACACCCTCCCACATGCTTGGCAAGGAAAATAGTTAAAAATAAACAACAAATCCTCTTCAGCAGCACTGAGCTGTGATTGGGAAAACAGCCCAGGACTTCAGAGCCCTCCTGAGCAGTGTGCCAACTCAGTCACCCACCTGGGACAGCTTCCAGCACCTTCCTGCCCCACTGCCCCCCACTGCCCAGACATCCCCACTGAAACTGAACACATAAAGAATGTCTGCTGTAAAAGGCTCACAATTGTGCTGGCAATTTAGAAGACATCTCTTACACCAAGATGCCAAGAATTCGAGCAATGCCAAATGGCAACAAGGTATTTTCCTGAACATTTTTCCTCTGTTGACTGAGCAGCCACAGTAAAAAAATGCAAAAGGAGCCAATTTCAGCCCATGACTGTTCCAGTAAACCACAAGTACATAACAGCAGACACCTGACAAACCATGCAAGACCCAGAGCTCAAGCCTACCTTGCCAAAGCTTCCCTTCCCAATGGCCCGGAGAATCTGGAAGTGGTCAAAGTTCACTACAAGGTAAAGAAAAAAAAAAGGATTTACATTTGTAAATGCTTTACTACAAATAAGCCTGCATTTAGAAGAAGACAGGGAGACAACCACAGAGCCTTGGCCAAGCTTTTATTAAAGGTTTTCCTCTGGGGAAGCTGCAGGACAGCAGCTGCTTTCCTTTCAAGTCTTCTCACGTGCCTGAGGGGGCTGGCACAGGGTTGCATGAGGTCACTAAATTCGTGCTTTAGCACAAGTTAAAATTCAGCTTTGATCTCTGTGGATCCAGGGGGAGCTTCACAGAGCTCAGAGGCAAACTGTGAGTGTGGCAGAGTGGGGAGTGTGGGGAGTGTAGGGAGACCCACATCCTGCCCCAAAAAACTTCCCCACAAACACTGCCCCAAAACACTGCCCACTGCCCCATAAGCACTGCCCACTGCCCCACAAACACTGCCCACTGCCCTCTGCCCCACAAACACTGCCCGCTGTCCCCTGCCCCACAAACACTGCCCACTGCCCTCTGCCCCACAAACNCCCTCTGCCCTACAAACATTCTCCCCTGCTCCACAAACACTGCCCAAAAACACTGCCCCCAAACACTGTCCCCTGCCCCCTAAGCCCTGCCCCCTGCCCCCCAAACACTGCCCCTGCCCCCTGCCCCACAAACACTGCCCGCTGTCCCCTGCCCCATAAACACTGCCCCTGCCCCCTGCCCCACAAACACTGCCCGCTGTCCCCTGCCCCATAAACACTGCCCCTGCCCCCTGCCCCACAAACACTGCCCGCTGTCCCCTGCCCCATAAACACTGCCCCTGCCCCCTGCCCCACAAACACTGCCCGCTGTCCCCTGCCCCATAAACACTGCCCCTGCCCCCTGCCCCACAAACACTGCCCGCTGTCCCCTGCCCCATAAACACTGCCCCTGCCCCCTGCCCCACAAACACTGCCCCTGCTCCCTGGCCTCCTGTGCTGTGCCAGTGCTGGCTGTGCTGGTGTTGGTGCTGCCCAGGGACAGCTCAGGGACAGGGACAGGGCCAGCCCTGCACCCCCTTCACCTGCACACCCATCTGCAAAGATCCACGGTTTGCTCCAGAGCCAGAGGAGCAACAAGAGGCGATTGTGCAGCTGTAACACCTCAGCCACTGCCTCCATCAGCTGCTGCAAACAAAGTTATTCTTATACCAAAGCACTGCCGTGATTTAATTTAATATCAGTTTTAAATAAAGAAAGACAAGCTGAGGAGGAGCTCACTGATGGGCTGAGCCCACCTGCTCAGACACAGCTGCAGCCCTTGCCAGTTCTACCTGAGCCCCTGGCCGTGCAGGGGACCCTCAGCACTCCTTGCCAGTGTCTGGATGAAAAGAAATGCTTGGCATGGCCTCGGGGGCTTGCAGCATGAGGAGGTCAGCAGTGAGCACCGAGCCTGGTGACTGGCCACAGAGACCAAAATCACTCAGGAAGAGTGGGAACAAAGAATTCACTATAAATATTACGAGTCCCACTCCCAGATCTTAAATAAATGCACATCTGTCATCTCTGAGGATGAATCAAGAGCCCACGCATGCCCATGGAGTTCCTATTACCCTTTTGTGCTAGGCTTATATCCAAAATATTGTTATTGTCACTTTTGTGGGACGTTTTCTGCAGGAGAGCTCAGGAAACTTTGCCAAATGAAAGTGCAAACAGAACCTGGGCCAGCTCGTGCTCTGTGTTCCTGCACTCCCAGTTCCCTCCCTCGGGGCTGCTGAGGGTGGATGCTCAGCTCTGCTCCACGTTTACTGCTTTAGCTGGCTGTGGTGATGGCTCAAAGGCTGCACTCGCTGATCTTGGAGGCTTCTTCCAACCCCAATGACCCTGTGATCTGCCAAGATTCCTCCTGGAGATCCCACAGCAGACCCCACGGGGACAGCAGTGTCCCCACGACCTCTGACAGCTCCCAGGGCTCCAGGGGCAGGGCTCAGCTCCAGCGGTGGTGTGTCACCTCCTTATCAATCACCTGCTTCCTTATCAATCCCCTCCTCACCAATCCCCTCCTCATCACCTCCTCACCAATCACCTTCTCATCAATGACCTCCTCACCAATCCCCTCCTCACCAATCACCTCCTCATCAATTACCTCCTCATCACCTCCTCATCACCTCCTCATCACCTCCTTCTCTTCGGGCCTTCTCCTTAAGCAGTGATTTTAGTGAGGATTTTCCTTCCACCCCTACTAGAGGGGCTGCAGTCAGCAATGCAAACCTGCAGCTTCAGCTGCATGAATATTCTGTCTGAAAGCTTCTGGCCAAAGCATTTGGAGCAACAGATCAAACGTTTTCCACGTGCGGCAGCATTCCCTTGACAATTAAATTTGAAGTGCTCATGACCTGCCATCGCTCCAGGACCAGAGCTCTTGACAATTCTTTGTTATAATGTTTGGAATACTGTGTAAAAAGGCATTGCCACTGAGAAAACAAACCCCAAAGTGTCATTTCCATGTATCCATGACTACAACTGATCTGGGAAGCCTGCTCAAGTCAGCAGGCAGGAAACAAACCTAGATATGAATATTCACCAGGCCCTTGAACCTATCAGCAGAGATGTCACTTTTAATAAATTAATAGAGAGTTCTGCTGATGGGAAGTTGCACTGACTGGTCTCCCAGTTCCAGTACTTTCTGCAGGATTCAGTAGGCAATCTGATAATTCTCTGTAAGTAAACGATTCTGTGATTACGTGATCCCAATAAAGCAAAAGCAATCTCAGCATTTGAAGAAGAAAATCATAGTAGCAGTGTGTTGCTTTTTGTGCACAACACGCTGGATTACTAAGAATGTTAACTTATCACTACAGAATATGTGATTATCCCTAAAATAGAAACCCTGAACCTGCCTGGAACAATTGCATGTGCTCCCGAGGCTCTGCTCCGTGCCTGGCAGGAGAGAGCTGTCACTCAGCACAGCCAGGATGGCCTGGGGGTGACTGCTGCCAGCCTGAGTCACAGCCACCAGCAGAGCTCTGCTCTGCCAGCAGCAGTGACAGCTGCTGCCTGTCCCAGCCCTGCTGTCCCAGCCCTGTTGCCTGTCCCAGCCCTGTTGCCTGTCCCAGCCCTGCTCCCCTGCTGTCCCAGCCCTGCCTGTCCCAGCCCTGCTGCCTGTCCCAGACCTGCCTGTCCCAGCCCTGTTGCCTGNCGTCTCCCTCCCCCGCCCCCGCCTGTCCCAGCCCTGCCTGTCCCAGCCCTGCCTGTCCCAGCCCTGCTGCCTGTCCCAGCACGGCCCCAGGAGAGGCAGGGATGGCCCTGGGGGTTAGGGGGGGACAGGGACCCGAAACCTGGGTGCTTTAGGGAGCATCTCTGTGCCCAGAGGCTGCTCCAGCCCTGGGACAGGCAGCAGCCACAGCCAGGGACACTTGGACACTGCCCCAGGAGCGAGCCCCAGCTTTGGGCAGTCCTGAAGCACCAAAGTGAGGCATGAGAGCAGTCCAGGGGACTGGGACTAGCAGCTGCCTTACAACTGAAAATATTCCACTCCATTCCAGCCCATCCCATCAATCCCATTCCATCCCATCAATCCCATCCCACCCCATCAATCCCATCCATCCCATCCCACTCCATCCCATCAATCCCACCCCCTCCCAAACCCCTCTGCAGGGTGCCCACAGGAGCTGATCACCCAGACCCCTGGCAGTGCCCTCTGCTCTGCTGCCATGCCCAGGGTGTTTCCTCAGCTCCTCACAAGAACAGGACACGAGTGTCCCATGGAATCCTCCTTATCAGCAGCTCCTTATCAGCCTGGCACCTTGGCAGGGGAGGGGACATGGGACATCAGAGGCTGGCATTTGCCATGTGCTGCTTCCTGGCTCTCCCTGGCACCAGTGACGAACCATGAATCACAAATAAAAATAAATCCCATAGCCTGGCTTTGCTCCCTGTGCTGTGCCTTTGTTCACCAGCTCCAGGAATGCATGACAACAGGGATGGCAGGGATAACAGAAATCAGGGATAACAGAAATAACAGGGACAACAGGGATGGCAGGGATTGCAGGGATGGCAGGGAGGGCAGAGCTCCAGGTGCCCACAGGACCTCTCCAGCCCTCACACAGCCCAGCCCTGCAGCACAGCCACAGCACACCTGCACACAGGTGCATTCATTCATTCACCTGTGCCCAGCAGCACTGCAGGAGTCGTTGCTTTTTCCTTACCTCTACTGGTAAGAAAATTTTATTTCAATTTTATTTCATTTCTGTAATTGATTTACAGAAAAAAAAAAAAAAGAGCTCTTATAGCACATGTTTGTAGTAGCATAACATTAGCAATAAACAGCTGCTGGATGTTAAGGTTTGTGCAGCATATGTTACAAATGATAAATGCCTGGGTTTTGGTGCCTCTAAAAGATTGAGGCTGTGCCATGGTCAGGGCTCAGCTGGGACTGCTAAAATCCCCAAAGTGAACAGTGAACCTTTGTAAAGCTATGTAATTTTAGACAAATTAATTCCAACAAGGATTGTAAAGCTGGCTGGACCAGGACCCTGAATTAATTGCCTCCATTCATTTGTTTACAACGTGTAAAATTGTCTCTTCTGGAGTGCTTTCAATACTGGCCATGGCAGCACTCTTTAGCACAATAAAGAGCCTTTTGCAGTTTTACTTTAAAAGGTATAAAAAGAATAAAGAGTTACACAAAATTAAATGATTGAGCTCATATGAAGTATTCATTTTCCTCTGAAAAAATCTGAATTTCAGGTGAAATACCCAAGCTGGGTATTTTTCACCACTCCTGTGGAATGCTGATGAGGCTCCAGCCCCACATCCTGACCATGCAGGCAGGGACCCCCCAGCCCTGGCCAGCACCCCCACAGGGGGAAAACACCCTCATTTCAAACAAACAAACAAACAAACAAACAAACAATCCCTTAAACAATCACGGAATCACAGAACCACAGAGGTTGGAGAAGGCCTCACCCAGTCCAGCCATCAACAGCAGGGGCACCACGAAGGCTCAAGTGCCACATGCACTCAATTTCTGAGCACTTCCAGGGATGGGGACTCCAGCAGGGATGGGGCCAGGGCCAACAACCCTTTACCTGAAAACCTTTCCCCAAAATCCCTCCTGAGCCTCCCCTGGCCCAGCCTGAGGCCGTTCCCTCTCCTCCTGTCCCTGTTCCCTGGGAGCAGATCCCAAATCCCCCCCGGCTGTCCCCTCCTGTCAGGAGCTGTGCAGAGCCACAAGGGCCCCCTGAGCCTCCTTTGCTCCAGGCTCAGCCCCTTCCCAGCTCCCTCAGGAACTCTCCAGCCCCTTCCCAGCCCCATTCCCTTCTCTGCACACACCCCAGTCCCTCAATGCCAAAAGGAAGGCTGAGAACAAAGTTTGGGGTGGTTTTCCCATTTCCATTCAAAACTGAAAGCTCACACCCAATTTGCTCACAAACTTTTGGGGTTTGTCAGCCTGGGTTCAGCCCCATCCCTGGGAAAACATCCATGGTTTTATGCATGTTCTGCACGTTCTGGCTCTCCAGTGTTGAGGTTTGCTGAGCAAGGCCAGCTTAAATACAATTAAGGAACTCTCCTAGGGATGTAGAAGCCTTTAGTAATCAGAAATAAAATCCAGGCAGCAGACACACACCGTTTCCAGGAAGAAACTCCTCACTACTATGCTAAGCCAGCTCCAGTCCTCCCAGTTCTATGAGACAATGGCTCCTAACATCTGATAAAGCAGAAGTCCACAGGGAACCCTTGAGATGAAGCAGAAAGCTTGAGGAGCAAGAAGTGAAGAAAACATTGTTAAACTCTAATAAAATTCAGAACGTGGAAGTTGAAGAATCATTTCCAATATTAAATTAAAAGACAGGTAGCAGAGATGGATCACAGAGTCACAGCATCCCAGACTGGACTGGGTCAGAAGGGACCCCAAATCCCCCCCAGTGCCACCCCTGCCATGCCAGGGACCCCAGATCCCCCCCAGTGCCACCCCTGCCATGGCAGGGACACCTCCCACTGTCCCAGGCTGTCCCCAATGTCCAACCTGGCCTTGGGCACTGGGCTCCATCCTGCCCCATCCGTCCACCCCCCNACCTCACTGTGACCACCCTACCCAAAGTAGAGTCCCCATCCCATCCCCCCCCATCCCATCCCATCCCATCCCATCCCTCCCTGCTCTCCATTAGTGTTTGCTGAGGTTTAATTCTGTCTGTGCCAATCAAACTCTGCCTGGTGAGGGGCAGATTGAGCTCTGCTCTTCTGGCACCATTTTAAAGCATTAACCACAGTTCAGTTCTGTCTCATACAACAAGGACAGATTTTTTTTTTAACATTTATGGCATAGCAATAGTTCCACTGAGTGTCCCCAACTTGCAGTGTAATAAATACAGGGTTTATATCAGAAATAAATCTGCTTATTTCCATGAGCTTGGCTCAGCCTGTGGTCCTGACTGTACAAGGGAAACCATTAACTGAGAAGTTAATTCTTTAAACCATTTCAATCCACAATTTAAAGAAAAGCTGTTCTGTGACAAAGCCCTCTGAGGGTCTGACACACAAACTGCTCCCCACCCTCAGGTCTTCAGCTCCACTGCACCCTGAGGATGGGACAAGCCCAAATCTCAGCCCTGCTCAGTAGGAACCTTCTTGTAGAGAATTCCCAGAGCTGAAGGGATGCAAGGGTTTGTGCTGCCATCCTGCCCAGGAGCGTGTCTCACTCCAGAAGCACTCCACCTTCCGTGCTCCAGCCTCTCCTCTATGTTAATCACTTCAAAGTTGCTAAATTATTCACTGCTCAGAAAATACATTTTCATTTCTTAGAGCTGGCAGCCAAGAATGACTTACAGAAATAGGTCATGCTCATCCCATAGAAGAATTACCATACACTTCATGTGCTCCCCTCCCCAGTTTCCATTTTTAAGCTCTGCTCCACGTGAGGATGGGCCAAATTTAAACTGTCTGCATTTTTCATGCTGCTCCCACTGTCTCCACCATGTACCCTGACTTTCCATTTTTAATAAACTCTACCCAGCAAAAATATTAACAGACCAATTTCTGTCTGGTGTTCCTGTAGACCTGAGCAAAGCTTTAATGATAACTGCAAAGGAAATAGCCCCAGTTTTCCAATGCCACTACCCTGCCTTGGGAAAACTCCATCCTGCCTGGAGCCCAGCCTCCACTGCCCTTGGCCAAGTGGGGTTTGCACCTGCCCTGAAAGGGGGAGCAGGTTGTAGTTTTCCTTCTTTTCATTTTCTCTACCTAAATATCTCCAAAATAAACAGATTTTAATGTGACATTAATTTTAAAAAATTTAAAAAAAAAAAAGAACAAAAAAAAGAACGTCTTAGAACGTCTTGCTGGCACATTTAATTTTCTGGTTTTACACATCCCCAAAGAAAACAAAATTGGCTGAGGCCTGTTCCCAGCAAGCTGTCAGCCAGGATATGCCCAGGCTGCTGCTGTCTGTTGGGTCCACAGGAATTTTTCCTCACTGGGAAGCACAGAACAAGGGCCCTGTTCAAGCTCTGTGCTCCTGTTGTGCTTTGCCAGCCCTGGATTACTTGGAGACCACACTGGAGCCTGCAGCCTCTGGGATGGGATTCAGCCCAGGGGAAACCAAAGTACAAAGCAAGAGACCTTTAATAAAACCAAAGAACCACAGACTGGTTTCTCTTGGAAGGGACCTAAAGCTCATCCAGTTCCACCCCCCTGCCATGGGCAGGGCCACCTTGTGCTAGACAAGGCTGCTCCAAGCCCTGTCCAACCTGGCCTTGGACATCTCCAGGGTTGGGAATGTTCAATTCCATCACTAGAACTGATGGAACAGAGGAAAATCAAGACCAAGCCCATTGTGAAGGCAGGGGAGGGAAGGAAAGTGAGTGTGGCAGGTGCAAGGGAGGATGGAGGGGACACAGCACCTCGGTGATGCCACCCAGGACACAGACAGCCACCAGCCCTCGCTGTCCTGTGCCATCTCTGATCCAGGGTGGATGGCACTGCCTGTCCCCCTGTGCTGCTGGCTGCTGTCCCCACTCTGCAGTGGCCAGTGTCCCCAAGCTGTGCCACCACAGGAGCCACACAGGGGCTCTTGCTGCCCTCAGGGGCTGTGTGAAGGTGTTGGAGCAGAATTACCCCAGGCTGGAGAGGCTGCTCCTGGGGCAGCACCTGCAGCTCCCAGGGAAAGAGAAAGCAAAAACAGCCAGGAGGATTCCTCTATGCACAAAGGCAGAGGCAGGGCTTGGGGATGTTTCATCCCTGTGGAATGCACAGGAGACTTTTCTGACTGCCTTTAATGAGATTCCCCCAGTAAGGCTCTGGGAATCCACTGCAGCAGCTCATTCTGGTGAAGCACCAGCCTGAGGCCAGCCCAGTGACACAGCCCAGCAGCTCCAGCAGGGCTCCAGCCTGGAGCAGCCCCGTCCTGGCAGAGCCAGGGCCCTGCAGGCTGACTCTGTGCTCCGGGATGCTGTCTGTTTGTGATTCACGCCAAAGAGAGGGGTGCTGCTCACAGAACACAGCTGCCCTGCCATATGCAGCGGATTAATTACTGTATCATTTGTTCCCGTGGCAGGTCGAAGAGATCATTACCAACTCAGGAACACGAGTGCTAATAATAGTATTGCTCCCAGTCGTATTCCAGCGTTCAGCCTGTTCCGATTGTTGGGCTCAATAACAGCTTACACTAATTCCCACCAACTTTGAACACCCCTTATTGAGAAGTTCACCCTCAAACGGCACAATTTCTAATTCACAGCAGGATTAACTCCTCATGCCTTAAACTTAATTATGTGCAGTCAGGTGGCTCTTGATGTTCCTTCCTCCTTAGCTAAACCCAGCCACACACATTTAATGACTCCTCTGTACATTCTCTGACGGAGCTAATTAGGACTCCTGGGGGGCCAAGTGCAACTTTCCCAGTGTTGTCTAAACTGAAAACAAAATGTTCCAGAAGCCACGCTGTGCACCCAGGCTCTGCGAGACAGCTCGCCCCTGTGAGTCTGCAAAACCCAACAATGTTTGCTGGGAGAAAGGAAAACAGCTCAGGAAAGTGCTGCCCACAGAACCACAGAACTGGTGAGGTTGGAAAAGCAGGCACAGACCATCGAGTCCAATCACACCTCCAGGGTCACCCAACTGCCACACCCACATGGTTTTTAAATCCCACCAGGGATAGGGACTCCAGCAGTGCCCTGAGCAGCTGTGGAGGGCTGGACACCCCTTTCCATGGAGGATTCTCCCTGATACCCACTATAAAGTCTCCACACTGATGCTGAGACCCCTGCAGTGTTTCTGTGGTCACTCCCAGCCCTCGTGTGACCTTTGTGCCCAGGGCAGCAGCTGCAGGAGGGCAGGCACAGCAGCACAGGGCTGGAAGGGCTGGGAGGGCTCTGAGCACCCCGTGCCCTGATGGGTGTCCCCCCCCAGGCACACGGGCACAGAGGGGCCCTGCCCTGGCAGGAATGGCTGCAGAGCACTCTGTGCTCCTGCCAGCAGCAGCAGACACCCCTGAGCATGGACCAAGGAGAACAAACATCTGCAGGGCTGCAGCCACTGAGAAAAGCAAGGCAGGGTCTGCAGTGCCCAAGAGGTGCTGGGGCTCTCTGTTAAACACTGGGCTCTGAGATTAAAGAACAAACAGGGCCTGTGTGGAGCAGCATCAGGGAATCCTGCCCTGAGAAACTGCTGAGCTGCCCCACCAGTCTGCAAAAAGAAACACTTCAAACCATTAAAGTGGTATCGAGATGCTGCTGATTAAAGGATGACTCCAAACTCAGGAGATCGCCCCAGCAGCTGTGCACCCATCTGGATCCCAGCCACAGCCCCAGCTCCTGCACAGAGGCAGAAAAGCAGCAGCAGGCTGCTCTGCTGCTCCTCATGGATCACCATGTCCAGGTGTAGCATGGCTGTGTGAGGGAAGTGCCCAGGATCACCGTGTCCATGTCCAGGTGCAGCATGGCTGTGTGAGGGAGGAGATGCCCAGGATCACCGTGTCCATGTCCAGGTGCAGCATGGCTGTGTGAGGGAGGAGATGCCCAGGATCACCCTGTCCATGTCCAGGTGCAGCATGGCTGTGTGAGGGAGGAGACGCGCAGGATCACCCTGTCCATGTCCAGGTGCAGCATGGCTGTGTGAGGGAAGTGCCCAGGATCACCGTGTCCATGTCCAGGTGCAGCATGGCTGTGTGAGGGAGGAGATGCCCAGGATCACCGTGTCCATGTCCAGGTGCAGCATGGCTGTGTGAGGGAGGAGATGCCCAGGATCACCGTGTCCATGTCCAGGCAGGAGCCTGCATCGGGCACCACCTCCCGGGGAGCTCCTGCATGGCTGAGCCCGGTCCCCGTTCCCATTCCGGGTTCCCTGTTCCCATTCCCAGGTCCCAGCACGGCAGGGAACAGCTCAGAACGGCACGGGGATCCTCCTCCCCGGCCCGGGGAGCACAATGAGGATGCCTTAGGAGAAGCCGGGATGGGTGTGAGGGTGACGGGCGGTGCCCCCCGGGCTCCCGGCTCCGTGTCACCGTGGGTCACCGGTGTCACCTGCAGGTCCCGGGCTGTGCTGGATTCACAGCCGCTCCTCCCGTGCCCCCGGGTGGCAGCTGCACAGCCACAACCTGCACACCGGGATTTACAGATTCCCACAGGACACAACCTGCACACCGGGATTTATGGATTCCCACAGGGACACAACCTGCACACCGGGATTTATGGATTCCCACAGGACACAACCTGCACACCGGGATTTATGGATTCCCACAGGACACAACCTGCACACCGGGATTTATGGATTCCCACAGGACACAACCTGCACACCGGGATTTATGGATTCCCACAGGACACAACCTGCACACCGGGATTTATGGATTCCCACAGGACACAACCTGCACACCGGGATTTATGGATTCCCACAGGACACAACCTGCACACCGGGATTTATGGATTCCCACAGGACACAACCTGCACACCGGGATTTATGGATTCCCACAGGACACAACCTGCACACCGGGATTTATGGATTCCCACAGGACACAACCTGCACACCGGGATTTATGGATTCCCACAGGACACAACCTGCACACCGGGATTTATGGATTCCCACAGGACACAACCTGCACACCGGGATTTATGGATTCCCACAGGACACAACCTGCACACCGGGATTTATGGATTCCCACAGGACACAACCTGCACACCGGGATTTATGGATTCCCACAGGACACAACCTGCACACCGGGATTTATGGATTCCCACAGACCCAGGGCAGCCCTTACAGCCGGGGCTGGGCCGCTGCATCCTCGTTATCAGCAAACCAGAGCGATTTACACATCACCCCTGGCACACTCCATCCTCGTTATCAGCAAACGTTATCAGAGCGATTTACACATCACCCCTGGCACACTCCATCCTCGTTATCAGCAAACCAGAGCGATTTACACATCATCCCTGCAGCTGACAGGCTCTCGTTATCACCCAGCAGCCTCCCCAGCCCGGTCAGGAATTTTGTTTGCCTGCCAGGACAGTGCACAGTGAACCACCGCGACCCCCCAGAAATAGGGAAAACCTCAAACCCAGCATCCAACTGATACCAAAAGCACCCAAGTAAATAGACAAAGGAATAAACTCCTGTGAAACACCAAAAATATAACTTTGAAGTACCCAAAATGAAGCCAATGAAGCCCTGCCTTTGCTCAAACTAGTGCAATTCTCCTCACAGAAAAAGAAAAAACAAATAGGGGAGGAGAGAGTCCCAAGAAGTGGGTGGGGAGAACACTGGGGGCCCTCCTGTCCTCTCACCCGCCTGTGACACCGCCCCAAATCCCTCCCATCTCCTCATTCTCCATCTGTTTTCCCTACAGCTGGGTCACATCTTTTGTCATGCACCTCACTGTGAACAGCAGTGAGAAATACCAAATTCAACAAATTCCTGATAAACTGTAGAATCAATTGAATTAAATCAAAACCTTTCCCTTCTCTCAGCCTCTGTTTTTACACTTGACATCTCGAGCACTTTCCAGTTAGATTTAATGAACAGAAAATGTTCTCTTTTTTATTCCCTGAAGGCAAATACTACTTTTCTACCTCTTGGGGAAAAAATTGTTCAAAATCTGCTTCCTTTTGATCAAGAAACAGAGAGAAAAAAGACTAAATGTTTCTTAAAATAGCCTACTAGAATCCAGAAATATCAAAAAGCCATTATAATGGATATATATGTATATATATGTTCATACAGTGGGGAATATGTACATTTGCTGCCAGAGGAGGGGCCAAGTGCGGTGCCCATGGTGAGGATGGAGGTGCAGTGTGTGACAGGCACACAGATAAATCCCTCCTGGAAATGCTGAGGGAGCACAACCTGCTTTGTCCCTTCCAGCCCTAAAACCAGTCCCACCACAGCCCCAGCCCAGCACAAATGATACTCCTGGGGCCACGGGGAAAAAGCAAATCCTGCACTTCCAAAAATTCCTTTTCCTTGCCTTTTCCTCCTCGTTGTGTGCCGGTTTTCCAGGAGTATTTCAGCTTGTGCCCTCGAGCTGTGCTTACCCCAGAATGGAGCGCTGGGATCACAACAAGGCTGAGGGAATGGAGCTCCCCTCCCACCCTCCCTGCGGGGCCATCAGACCCAGCTGCACCTCACAGGGACCAATTCCAAGAGGAACAGAACCTCCCAGACAGCAGAGCTGGGTCACAGCCCTGCTGAGCAGAGGAGAACCTCCCTGCCCCCAGGGCTTCCCACCCTCCTGCCAGGTGGACACACACCTGCCCAGGAGAGCCTCAAATCCACTGCACAGCCCAAATCCCACCCAGCAACAAAATCCCACCCAGCTGAGCCCAAATCCCACCCAGCACAGCCCAAATCCCACCCAGCTGAGCCCAAATCCCACCCAGCACAGCCCAAATCCCACCCAGCTGAGCCCAAATCCCACCCAACTGAGCCCAAATCCCATCCAGCAGAGCCCAAATCCCATCCAGCAGAGCCCAAATCCCACCCATCACCAAATCCCACCCAGCTCAGCCTAAATCCCACCCAGAAGAGCCCAAATCCCACCCAGAAGAGCCCAAATCCCACCCACAGTAGAGCAACATCCCAGCCTTTCCCTGTGAACAGCAGGGGAGTCTCAGTTACCTGTCTGGAATCCCTACCCAGCATCTCCAAGGGAGACAGAACCAAGTGCTGACACTGAATCATCCCCAGACAGGAACCTCTGCACACAAGGCCCTTCCCAGCTGCTTGAGGCAGACCAAGGTTGACTTTGCAGACACGTAGGCATTTGTTTTTCCTTTAAAAACTCCTGTATTAGTTGCTGGCTGACTCCATTGGCTCTGGCAGGAGTTGGGGAGTCCAGAGGCAGCTGCTGCTGCATCCCCAGGGCAGGAGGAGATGCTGGTCCAGCTGATGCCTGAGTTTGGTTTTTTTTTTAATAAATATGTAATTTACAATATTGAACAAAATATGGAATAAATACCACTTGTCACTATCCAATGCTACAACTTCCCTTTAGCCTGTAATTACTCAGAAAAGCCTTTCACTGCTGTACAGATCTCCCACAGATTTTCCCTCAGTAAATTCAAGCTGAAGCTGACAACTATCAGCTGAAAGACAGGAGTTGATTTCAGCCTATTTATCCTGCAGTTTGATCTATCCCACAGACAAGGAGAAGGCAGTTGGATGTTATTGGTGTTTACTGAACCCTCACACAGCTGCAGCCCCCGTGGAGGCCACACTGCCATGGTCTCCTCTGGGCTCTCAGGGGGATGCCAGGGAGGACAGGGAATGAGAAGGACACAGCTCATCTCCAGGTGGGAGCTGGGAATGGCCCCTGGCTCGGGAACCTGTCCCCAGGGTCCCCAGGGTCCCCAAGGTCCCCAGGCAGACACCCCACAGCCCTGGGGAGCTCCACTCTGCCGGCCTGGCCACAAGGCTCCCAGCATCAGGAGCTGCCTGCCCCAGGTGACAGAGCCCAGGTGACCCCGAGGGCTCCTGGTGCCACCCATGGTGCACACCCCGGTGCCACCAGCTGCAGAGCCACTGCACGGAACAGGTGCCAGCTTGCAGCATCAAACATGAGGTGTTTTCTCATGTCTTTTGGGCAAGAAGTACTCAAAATGCATTAATGTCTTGCTCTGTTAACAAAGAAACTATGGCAACACACACAGAGCTGCCAAGAGAATTACTGAAACAAGGTTTAATAGTTAATAAGCAGCCAGATGATGTCAGATTCATCTATTAAGACCAGTTTATATCTGCCTATTAGAACTTAATGTCCCAGAAAGTTGGGTTGGCCAGGATTAAATAGTCTTCCTTTTAGCCCAATTATCAGCAATAAAACCAATTTTCTAAAGAATAGGGTAGAGTTATCCAAAATGTGGCCAGACCAAGCCTGTATTTTGTAGCATGCCTATAATGTTCCTTTTGTTAAGGAGCAATTTTCTAGATGTCAGAGATGTGAATCAAAATTTAATGTGTGTGCGTGTGTGTGTTATGGAAATGGCAATTGCAGCAGTTGCTCACAGCACATCCCAACTGCCAGGCAGCACAGGAAACCAAAGCCTTTTATTCCCATTTATCCCAGTGCATTTCTGAGTGTACTGGAATTGTTCTTCTTTCTAATTGAGGTGATCAAGAATTCTTAAGGAATAATTTTCAGCAAACACTAGTTTCTAAAACGGGACAGTGAATATTTTATGGACAAGCATTAAGTTGCAGGGACACCTGCAGAGGGTTTTGTTTGACATACCCACATGGAGACCCTGAGGTCCCCAGGGCTGCACGTGGTGCTGGCCCTGGGAGCCTGCCCACGGAGCTGGCTGTCCATGCCACCAGGAAACCTTCCACAGCCACCAGGAAACCTTCCACAGCCACCAGGAAACCTTCCACAGCCTCCAGCCACTGCCTCCTTCCTGTTTAACCAGCTGCTGCTTGTTTGGCTGCTGATGGAGACGAAGCAAAAGGTGCCTCCCTCCCTCTGGCACTGTCCCCTGGTCCCAGAGCAGAGGCCAACCTTCAGGCCAGGGTCACTGGACAGAGCCCACCTCCAGTGCCTCCCCAGGCTGCTGCCACACCAAGGCTTGTTATGGATCACACAGCCTCTATTCCTGCAGAGCTGCTCTCTAAGCACTTTCCTCCAAATCCCTGATCTCTGCTGNGAAACCTTCCACAGCCATCAGGAAACCTTCCACAGCCACCAGGAAACCTTCCACAGCCTCCAGCCACTGCCTCCTTCCTGTTTAACCAGCTGCTGCTTGTTTGGCTGCTGATGGAGACGAAGCAAAAGGTGCCTCCCTCCCTCTGGCACTGTCCCCTGGTCCCAGAGCAGAGGCCAACCTTCAGGCCAGGGTCACTGGACAGAGCCCACCTCCAGTGCCTCCCCAGGCTGCTGCCACACCAAGGCTTGTTATGGATCACACAGCCTCTATTCCTGCAGAGCTGCTCTCTAAGCACTTTCCTCCAAATCCCTGATCTCTGCTGCTGCCACCACCAGAGATGCTGCAGCTGCAGGAGCATCCATCCCCTCAGTCTCCCTGGCACTGCTGCCTCTGCCATGCTCTATTCTTAGCAACTCTCAGATCACCAGGCCTTGAAACCACCTCATCTCTGACCTACCACTTCTTCAGCATTCCCTCATTTCAGTCTCCAGTGCTGCTTCCCTGAAATCAATCAGACACTCTCCAGGCTTTCAGAGGGAAAGGCAGGACATTATTTCTGGACAGTTCCCCCTCTCTCCTGATTATGTCTGACTCCTTCCGCTCCCCTTACGCTCAATGCAAAATTAAAATCTCTGGCAAAAAAAAAAAACCTCCTCCTGCACTTCCTAAAGCTTTTTGTACCTTCCATCTCTAACCAAGGCATCCAGCACTACAACTTCAGCTGGCCCCAGAGGAGCTGCCCAGGAGACACTGGGGAATGGGGCGGATCCCCCTGCACCCTTGGGATCAGCCCTCACCTCCCCAGGCAGGGCAGAGCCTGCACCCAGCTCCCACAGCTGCCCTGAGCCCGGCTGCACTCACAGCACCATGGCTCTGCCTGATTTTGCCCCATTTCCACACATCTGGCACCTGCACACTGCAGCAGGGTGGCTGGAAAAGAGCTGAACCAGTGCTCCCAGCAGGGATGCTGGGCAGGGCCAGGTGGGACAGAGGGGTCACCTGAGCCACACACAGCCCAGAGAGAGCTGAGAGAGCCACACAGACCTGAGGGAGCCTGGCTGCACTCCAGAGCCTGCCCCAGCCCTGCCCTGCTGCCCTGGGAACACAAAGTGCCAACTCAGTGGAATTTCTCACGGGTACAACATCCCTCGGCAAAGAAAACATGAAACAGCTTTGAAAGGCTCAACTCTTCATGTGAACATCCTGGGAGAGATATGGAAACGTTCTCTTCTCTGTGAAGTGAACAGCTGAGTAACTTGCACAGATGGACCATATTTGGATCTCCCTCTCATAAATACAAGATTCACCATTTGGAATTAAACGAGAGGAGCAGCTGTCCATTGTCCCACTTGGAGGGGTTCTGTTCATTAAATAAGCAGAAGCCAGGTGTCTGTGGAAGGAAAATCACAGAATCCCAGAGTCCCTGGGGCTGGAAAAACCCTCCCAGCCCAGGGAGTGCCCCTGTGCCCCATCCCCAGCCCAGGGCACTCAGTGCCACCCCCAGGAATTCCTGGGACACCTCCAGGGATGGGCACTCCAAAGCTCCCTGGGCACTGCCAAGGCCTGAGCTCCCTTTCCATGGGGAAATTCCTGCTGCTGTGCACCCTGAGCCTGCCCTGGCCCAGCCTGAGGCCGTTCCCTCTCTCCCCGTCACAGACTGCCAGTCAATGCAAGCACAAAAAAATGTGTCAGTGAATCCCTGATTCTCTATAACCAAGGCATTGGAACAATGATTTTTGGAGTTTCAGAACCAGACAAGGTTCCTGCTCAGCCAAGAGTTCTGTCATTTCATCCCATGAGCAGTACCACTGGAAGGGGTACAGCTATTCCCCTAATCCTGCACAAAGGAAGGGCTGGAATTCTGGGAAGGTTGCTTTTCCTCTTTGTACTTTGCTACACAAACCCCACTTCAGCCACAAAAATAAGCAATAATTAAACTGCAACCTAATCTATTGTCTTTATTTATGATAAATTATGAATTACTGTATTATGGACACTCATTAAATCCAGAAGGCTGCTAAATAAAACGTATCAACATCCAAAACTCCCTGACCTAGTGCCCACATAACTCAATGCCAGACTTCCCTGACTCCAGCAGGCCAGCAGCAGGCTGTGCCAGGAGGATCTGGGTCCTGCTGGAGTGGGTGTAGAGGGAGCATAAATCTAAACTAGGATGAGATGACTCAGTTGAGGCCGTTGGAATGAGGCAGACGATAAAAATACCCAAAAGACGTAAGGCAAAGCTCAAAAACACTCCCTGGTTCTCAACCAGCAAGGCTGGGCTGTGTTTTCTTACTCTGCCACAGCAGGCTCTGCAGTGGGACAGGGCTGAGGCTGGGGGGCAGCAGGGCTGGGACCCTCCAGCTTCCCCAGCTGGGCTCTGCAGCCTCCCAGCACTGCCCATTCCAGCACAGACTGCTTCCAAGGCTGGCTGGAAAATGCTGGGAAATGCTGCCCTGAATGGCAGGGGAGAAGCACAAACCCAGAGCCAGGTGTGGGGTGCTGGCACCCCAAGAGCTCTGAAAGGTGGGGAGAAGTTGTGAGGGCTGGCTCTGCAGTGGGGCTGCTCCCACAGCACACAGAAATACCACCAGGGCTCTTCCCTCTCCCAGTTAAACCCCTCCAAGGATGCACATTCATGTCTTTCATGATTCAGTTCTAGAGCAGAATAAGCCATTTTTATCTTGTTGTTTTAAAAAGTGAGTTTTCCTTAGGAAAGTGGAGCTTTGCCTCTTTCAGAAGTAAGGGTTTTCTCTCCATAATGGCCATTAAGTAATGGACACTCATTCAATTAAAGGCTCTCTATAATTTGACAAGCATCTCTGGAAATCATTTCTCCCTCGAATTGCCTCTTTGAGAGGTTTTCTGACAATATGTGATTGAGGGACTGCCCTTCACTGGGGGTGGGGGGAGCTCCCAGAGCCCTGCTCAGGAGCTCAGGGTAAGGGTTGGAGGGATCTGAAATGCAGTCAGTGATCTCTTGTGCCCTCCTGAACAACCCCAGAGTCCCAAAGTCCTTTTTTCAGAAGGAATTTCAAACCCTTGTCTTAATTTAATCCAGCCTCATCCCTGTCAATGGCCCCACGGAGTCAGGGGAAACAGGAACTGTTGCCAGAGAGCGTTTGAAGTTCCTATTTTTAATTAATAACCCCAAACGTGTGCTGCACATTTCAATGGGGTTTGAGAGACGTGCTCATTGTAAATGATTCCTTCTTAACTAATTATGAAATGCAAAGTCATTGCCAATTTACCATTGCCAGACAATGCTACAGCTGCTTTCACACGACACAATAGGCTCAGGCTTCAAGACAGATTCTTCAAAGGCAGTAAGTGATGAGCAGGAAAATCGGGCCCTTTTCATGATGGCAATTGAGGATCCCCACTGTTTTGAACAGAGAACTTACTCAGAGACTGAAATATTATATTCCTGCTATGATACCTGAAGCTGCTGCCTCAAAATCATTGAAAACACAGAGGTGGTTTTCTCTCTTTCCTTGTATTTCTGTTTCCTTGCTCACCTCCCCACAGCTCACTCAGTCACTCTCGGTGACATCTCTGCTCAGCATCTGCCTCTCCTCTCACAGACACAGAGCTGAGGATGCAGATGCTGGGGCTCCAGCTGACAGCAGCTTCAGGGCCGAGGCTGCAGGCTGGCAGTGTCTTTAATAACCATATCTCACGTTAGCAGAACATCTTTGTTTATGCCTGGCACACCACATGACATTCGGCAGTATACGAGGAAGGAGCGTAATTAAATCTCTACTGTAATTGTCAAAACAAACAAGCAACGTTTATTTTGCTCATTTGCCCATATAGATTTGCAGCTGAAATGGAAAATGCAGTGCTGGATGTGGAGGACAGAAGGAGGAGAGGGTGGCAGGCTGGTGAGCAGTGACCACAGCTGCCTCTGGCACAGCCCCAGCTCCACGGGCACAGCCAGAGGGGTCACACAGGAACGGTGACCACATCAACCCAACAGGCACCCTGTGCCTCCCCAGTGTCCCTCAAAGAGCTCCCCTCTCAACTGCTCTCCAATTAACTGCCAGTAATTAGCCTCAGCCACCAAGCAGGCTCAGCAGAGTGCTCTCAATGGCACCTCGCTGCCCTCCAAACACAGTGCACATTAATTAATTCATTAATTAGGAGTGATCTCTGCCTGCTCTTGGGTCTGGGTGGCACCAAGCCCAACTCCTGGTGCTGAGCCTCTGGTCACGCTGCCCCAGGGCTCCCAGGGAGGAACCAGGGCAGGGTTTGTGTGTCTGGGGCACACTGATCCCAAAGCAACTCCCAGGGCAGCCCCCAGCAGCCAGGCTGGGCACACAGAGGTTTGAGATGCAGTGGGCAGCCACAGCACTGCCCTGGAGAGCCTCAGGGTCACAGGGACCACAGAGAGGGATCAAAACAGCATCTGGTGATCACTCTAAAAGAGGCAGAAGCTCCAACAGAAGGACCAGGTTCCATTTTCCTGTTCCCTCTTCCCCCAGCTCATGTCCCAGCACTGCAGGGGTGCCCACCAGGACACCCCACGTGCTGCTGGTGCCAGATGTGGGGGGCACAAGTCCAATGTGGGGGCTCAGCCCAGCCTGGGGGCTCCCAGCCCACAGCAGCTGGGGGTCCCTGCACAGACAGGGGGGTCACTTCCCCTTCCCAGCCAAACTGGAGCTGTGACACCTCGACACCCAGGTGCCCAAGGAGAGCACTTTGTTCCCCAAAGGGACACTCGTGACCAAGGACAAACCAGCATCCCTAGGCAGGAGCAGCACTGCTGGGCTGTGCTGGGACCACCTGGGCAAGCACCTCTGTGTGCCCAGAGCCACAACACAGTTCAGAGCTCACCTGCAGGCAGAGCTGTGCCACATCCTGATGGACCAAACACCCCCTGGAAGCACCTGCAGGAAGGAATTCAGGAATGTAGGGCATGGGCCTGACAAAATTCAGGAATGTAGGGCATGGGCCTGACAGCACTGTACAGCTCTACTGAGCCCAAACCCAACAAACAAACCCTGCTGCCTGCAGAGACCTACTTTGCAGCAAGCCTGGAGCTGCATTTGCATCGTGTGGAGACACAAAGAACTTGCAAGCAGTGGGGCTTCACTGAAAGGGCTCAAAACAGCCCTGGGGAATGGAGCTGCCACTTGGGTCACAGGTGGGAAATCTGACCCTGGGTCTGTCAGAACAGCCCCAGCCACACAGCCCAGAGCAGATCTTGGGGAGGAGCACAGGCCTGACGAGCCTCAGGGCCAGAAAGGCACATCCCTATCCTAAAGAAAAGAATTACCTCTCACAAATATGTCTGCAATGGTGGCACCATGGGAAATTTCCTGTGTTTAATGACTATTCCTGCCCGCAGTTATGGATCTGACCTCTCCCCACCCAGTGAGGAGGCTGTGGCTGCTGGCAGAGGAGAGGCTCTGGTCAGACACACCCACAGCTCCGGGCAGAATGATGCCCACGTCCAGATTTTGCCAAGGCCATGGAGACTGGCAACAATCTCTGTGAGACTGGGACCTGAGGGTGGCTTCCCTGGAAGCTGGGCAGGGCTTTCAGCTCCCTTGGCACACAGCTCTGCTCCTGCCTGCCTCTGGAGGGGCCACATCCCACTGCAACCTCAGCAGCACCTCACTGACCCCTGTAAATTCCTTTAAAACCCCTGACAATGTTGTGTTTTGCCCCAGGCCCGGGTGGGCTGCCAGGCACCCAGAGCAGGGGGTCTGGGGTGCACACAGGCACCCAGGGGTGACCCAACAGCCTCGGGGACTGAAACAGAGAGAGGAGCACCCAGCCCAGCCCTGGGCACAGCCACCACTGCCCCCGCCTGCACCAGTCCCTGCTGAAATGCCCCATTAGGGCTGCCATTGTTCTTTATGCTCTGTGACATTAAGGAGGTAATTTTAGAAACAACAGACTATTTCTTTATATAGCAACAGGCACCCTGTGGCAAAGAGCGCCCCGAGACTGCAGACCAGATTCTGCAGCTGGGTTTTTTAGGAGTTGTCAGGCTGTGTTAGCACCCCCGGGCTGATGGGCTCAGGGGGCAGTGGGGACACTCACACTTTGTCACAGCAGGGAGCAGGAGATGCTCCTGCCCTGCGGGCTCCCTGCAGCAGCTGCTGGAAGGGCCTCACCTGGGATGGGGCTGGGATGGCCCAGGGGTCTCACCTGAGATGGGGCTGGGATGGCCCAGGGACCTCACCTGAGATGGGGCTGGGATGGCTCAGGGGTCTCACCTGGCAGGGCTGTGGCACAGAAAGTGGAGGAGGGCTGCAGTGTGCCAGGGAAAATGAGAGCAGATTGAGCCAGCAGCTGTAACAGCTGGCAGAGCTGTGCTGGAGCTCTCCAGGGGACATTCCAGCCCTGTCCCCGGGGTGCTGGCACAGGGACCCTGCCCTCACCCCCACGGGGCCCTTCCTGGAGCTATGCAAACACAGAATAGCCAGCAGCACTGGCCATCCTCGAGGTGCACCAGCTGCCAACGTGAAATGCAATGCACCTTTTCATGCAGTATCCCACCCTCCTGCAAGCACACAGCTGTGTCCTGCAGAGAAGGAGCCACCTGGGAGGAGGGAAAACAACAAGGCTTTGTATTAAAAGATCAGGAAACTGCTCACAAGGACGTTTGAAGTAGAGAGACCATGGCTAATTTCAGTACCCAGCACTAGGTAAGGCCCTGACACTGTATTTGGAAGATTTAAAACATTAATTAATAGAGAAAACAGCAATTTTAATAATTAGGAACACTCTTCCAAGAAAGAGCCCCATTAAATCCAGTCACCACAGGTAATTGAAGCCCCCAGCCCTGCCGGGGTTTGTGTGTGCACCCAAGGAGAGCCACAAAAGCTGCTCAGGCAGAGAGGAGAAGGAGCCACCCACATCTGCCTTAACTTTGTGTTCCAGCAGCAGCCAACAGCGAGGGATTGTGACAAAACTGCTGGGCTCACAGCAGCAACCAGTGAGTGATGGAGCACACACCAGCTCTTTCAAATGAGAACTTAAAAACCATTGATAACAAAACAGAGTTCCCCATTCCCTTTTTTAAAAACTACACCAGAGGGTTTGAGAGGTCTGAGACAAAAGAAAAAAAAAAAGGTCTTTTGGGGAACAACCTCCCTCATTCTAATTGATATCACAAATTCTGTCATTTATTTTATGTCTCCTGGTCATCATTGCTTTTCCCAAATCAATCCAGAAGCATTGGAGTTTCCTGCAATATGTAGCAGCCCTGGAACAACAACTCTTTGTAACACAGAGAGCCCAAGAATATTTTCTATAATCAGCTGCTTCTGGTTTTCCATCAAAAGAGGCTTTTACTACTTGCCACACCAGCAAATTCATTGTGGCTCATGAAAGACAGTCTTGTTCCTCCTGCTGTGTCACTGGGGCTGGGGACAGCTACCAGAACACTGGGAAAATACAAAAAGTCAAACTGTGCACCAGCCATGTTGCATTCGAGCTGCAAGAGAAGCAAGAGAAGGCACATCTCACTTGGAAATGCCATTTCCTTGTGTCCTAGCAGCCCAGCACTGCTGCACACACTGCAGTTACAGCACTGAAGGATGTCTCTGCTGCAGCGTCTCACACCACTGGAGCACCAAAAAGCAAATCAAAAAGAACAGAAAAAAATCTCCTGAAAAAGCTGAACTGACAGCCATGCTCATGTCTTGGCAGCTGGATGGATCAGCACCATGAACATCTGGTGATGTCTGGTTTGGGTTGTGGTTTTTAACACGTGCACATTGATGAACCCACACCTCCACCACGACCTCCTCCATGGCTTGGGAAGGGAGCTCAGGGCTTGGCAGTGCCCAGGAGCTTTGGAGTGCCCATCCCTGGAGGTGCCTAGGGAGCTTTGGAGTGCCCATCCCTGGAGGTGCCCAGGAATTCCTGGGGGTGGCACTGAGTGCTCTGGGCTGGGGACAGGGTGGGGATGGCATGACCCTGGAGGGACTGGATGACCCTGGAGGGCTTTTCCAGCCCAGATGATTCCATGGATCTGTGTGAAACACCTGTCTCAAGAGCCCCTGCTGTGCCCACCCTGGTGCACTCCGTGTGTGTACTCTGCACTTGGAGTTAATTCAGACATTCCCAGCTCAGACCGTTCTCCTCACGACAGCCTTGTCAACACAGTGATGATGCCTTGAAAACAAACTCTGGATTTCCCTCTCGAGAGCAGCCACTGGTGGGGTGTGCAGGCTGCAGGGTGCTATTTCAGGCACATGTCCTATCTTTGTCCCAGAGCTCGTGAGCAGCAGACACGCTCCCAAAATACCTTTGGCTGGGCTGTGGCTGTGCTGCTCGGCAGAGCTGCTGCAGCAGCAGTTTGAGGGCTGTGGAAATGCTGCTCCTCCACTGGCCTCACACGGGGCAGGGGCTCAGAGGGAACCCAGCTGCCCCGAGCAGGCTCAGCACCAGCTCAGCCCCAGGAGACACCGGCTCCAAGGCTGGCCAGCACCCACCAAGGCAGCACCAGGAGGGGTTTGGTGTTTCTGGCACCACTGGTGGCCCCACATGCAGGTGTTCTGCCACACACTGAGTTGGGCAGGCATTTCCTACAGTTCTGGCTCTTTTTGGCAAAGGAGGAAAAACTAGGAGCAAGGCAGTGTGAATGAGAGGGTATCACTCAGACATGCTGGCAATGACAGTAAATCTGGGGAGGAAAAAACAACAAGAGAGTGACGAAAACCTGAAGATATTTTGCTTGACCTCAGGTAGGAGCAGTGACCCGCTTTGGTGCTCCCTGTAGTCAACAAGAAGCCTTTTCTTGCTTTTGGAGGTGCCAGGAGGGATTGGCTCCACGGTCAGACCTCAGCCAAGCACCCCAGTGCTGCAGGGACCGGGCTGAGCCGCCTGGCTCCTGCAGGATGGGTGCCCAGAGCCACCCAGGACTCATTCCAGCCCCACGAGAAGAGAGCAGACCCAAATTCACAGCAGATGTCAAACAGAATTATTCACCAAGTTCAGATTCTCTGGGGAAAGCAGACATCCTACTTCTGTGATAGGAATTCTCTGGAGCGCGGTGATGTGCCACTCGCTCCGGGAAGAAAGAACATCTGACAGAGGATCTGCCACAGGGAGGGGGCCAGGCCCTGCAGCAGCACAGGGAGCAGGGACACTGCCCTCCCCTCCTGTGGTGGGCACCACGGGGGCTGCAGGGGCAGAGCTGCCCTTGGGGAGCCCCTCCTGACCCTGCCCAGCACCCCTGGGTGCTGCTGCCCGAGCACATCCCCGGGGCTGGGTTAGCTCAGTGTCCCCAGCACTGCCCCTGGCACCAGGGCACCCGTCCTCCCTGGGGCAGAGCAAACCCCAGGGGACAACCTGGGCAGCCTGGGCAGGGCAGCAAAAGAGCTGGAAGCGGAAAAACCCCACTCCAGCACAGGGAGCAGGAGGAGGAGATGGCCTCTGGAGAGCAGCGGGGGAGGCAGGGGTGCCTTTGGAGATGCCAAGCTAAGAGCATGGAAAAATCCAAACCAAGGCCAGAAGAAGCACTAACTAAAACGATTTCCCGAGTAGTGCTGAGGGGCAACAGAGACTGAACTGTTTGTTGATGTTACTCAGCCTTTTGGTAAACAGAAGCAATTTGTTCTAGTTAAAAGAAACCTGCTATTTTTTAAATAAATTCACAGATTGATCTTTACATCAGAAAGCCATGCAGAGAAACACACGACAAGCTGAAACTATTCATTAATCAATCCCTAAGTTTGCCTCGCTGCAGCTGTGCTTGTTTTGACACCCGCCTGATGCTCCTGCTGTGGCATTTCCCACGGAATAAAACCCAGCGGAGCAGGGCAGCAGCCACCGCCCGTGCCCCGCGCTGCCCCTGAGCTGTCCCCGCTTGCCGGGAGCTGGGCAAAGCCCGTGCTGGTGCTGGGGCAGGAGCTGCCAGCCCAAGGCAGCAGCTGCTGCACGGCTCTGGCTGCTGCGGGCACAGACAGGAGCCAGGGGCAGGCAGGACGTGCCAGCAGCGGCACAGGGCCACTGCCGGCACCCCCAGAGCAGCACCTCTGAGCCCCGGGCTGCAGCCAGCACTGCCCCTGGGTCTGAAGGGCTGCACCCACACCTCGGCACCCCCAGGCACCCCGGAGAGCCGGGGCGAGCCCCGAGAGCCGGGAGGAGCCCAGGGAGCCGGGACGAGCCCAGGGGCAGTGCCAGCCG
>WEIU01024785.1:214690-227188 GCA_013389925.1 Aegithalos caudatus
CGATCCCATCCCATCCCATCCCATCCCATCCCATCCTATCCCATCCCATACCATTAAATAGCATTAAATAGCAAAGATGAAAAGTTCACTGCCCAGGCCTCAGTGTCCTCTGCTGTAAAAGGGGTGTGAATACAGTGAGCAGCTCTTCAGCCCACTAAGGAAAGCCCAGGCACTGGAGAATTCTGTGGCTGCTTCTACCCAGGAGTTCTTTAGGAGTGTGAGTGATTGAGGAACAGCTCTGGAGTGAAGCTTCTCAGGGGGCTGTGGTTTGGAACTGAAGTGACTGAAGTTGTAAGGGGCTCTGAAGGGGGCAGTTTGCCCCAGGTGTGCCAGTGCAGGCAGAGCTGCAGCTGCTGGCCTGGGCAACTCCCCCTGCATTCACATCAGAGTGATCAGACCTCCCTGGCTCTCAGCAAGATAAAAAGAGATTGCATTTTTCTGATAGTGAAGTCATCTGTGACTCATTTTGATCATTTCTGTCTAAAAATAGATTCAGTTTCTTCGTAACAAACTATTTAAAATCTAATTGTATTCCCAAATAGTCCTTTACAAGGTGCATTTTCAAAGCCATTTCTGCTCGTTAATAACGCAACTCTTCCATCTCTGCGTTTGTAATTTATGATTATTTGAAGTAATTTTCCAATTTGTGACTCACAGCATTATGAAAAGGTGTTCTGGTAATTGTACCCTGCTTAGCAAACTTTTGGGTTCAGATGGTGGGAACAGGTTCAGTTTGCTAAACCCCCAAAGCCGAGCACTGCTGTCACCAAGGAGCTGCCAGCAGCCAGAGGATGGCTGAGGGCACGGGGGATGCTTGCTGCCTCGACAGTGACACAGTCCTGACACAGCCTGGAAGCTCTCTAGACATTTTCATTCATAAAACCAGCAGCAGGAATTACACAGCAGCATCGTTTGTCTGTGCAATGAACACGTGTTTTCAATTTTATCCACTTTGGTTACTCCATGCTGTAATCACGTGCGTGGCACTTCTGGGCTGGGTTTTTGCTTTGTAGGCAAATTCTTCCTTTATGTGGCTTTTCTTGGCCATTTTGCCTGCCTGGAATGTTTCCACTGCTTTGTGGTCCCAGGTAATTCCTCTTTCCTGACCTCTCAGAACTCCTGGACTTTTTACAAGAGCAGGTAGTGACAGGACAAAGGGGAATGGCTTCAAACAGAGAGTGAGTTCAGATTAGATACTAGGAAGAAATTATTCCCAGTGAGAGTGGTGAGGCCCTGGCACAGTGTGCCCAGAGCAGCTGTGGCTGCCCCTGGATCCCTGGCAGTGCCCAAGGCCAGGCTGGACACTGGGGGACAGTGGGAGGTGTCCCTGCCATGGCAGGGGTGGCACTGGGTGAGTTTTAAGGTCCCTTCCAGCCCAGGCCATTCTATGATTCTGTGAGACACTGGAGGCTGATTCCATCTTGCTCCTCCATAAACTTTAATTAGAGTAAATAAAGTTCCTGCTCTGCAGCCAGCATGTGGCACATGTGCAGATAAACCTTGCTGTCACTTCCAGTGCAGCTGGGACACATCCACGTCCCATGGAGCAGCAGGAGTGCAGGTTCTGGTGCAGCTGGGGGAGCTCTGCAGGCAGCAGGGTGTTGGTGCCCTCTCCTCGCTGTGAGGATCCATCTGCACTTGGACCTCAGGTGTCTCTCAACATGAAATGAGCCCAGAAGGATCCAGGTCTTGTCCTCTTCGTGGTGCTTGGAAAAACCTTCACACTCCCAGTGTCCAGAGCCCTCGGTGCCTCTGTCTGCTGCTCCTGGCCTGCAGTTTCTCTCAAGCCGGCTTTTGTTTTTCTTTTCAAGTGTACCTTGTCAATATTGCAGGAGTTGACATTTCCAGGGAAGTGCTGTCAAATGGAGCTGCTAATCACACTGCAAGATTTGTTTTGGAACATTCCTTTCAGCTTTAATTACTGGTAATTTAGAACCAAAGAGCTGTGCCATTAGCAATGTATTTGTCATTTCTGCTAGTGAGGTTTTAGAGAAACATTCAAAAAGGGCAAATACATTATTTCATACTGGAGTGAGGGAGGCAGACAGACACAGGCAGAATTTTAAGTGGCCAACCTGTCAAAGGTGGGGCAGGTTGGACTGTACAGTTTAGCTGGGAGTGGAGATTTACAGTGACTCCAGCAGTACAATATGAAAAACACATCCTGATTGAGATTGTTTGTGGGGCTTTTGGTGCTGTGCTTCCAAAATACATCTTTATAAACCATATGTCCATCTAAGATAAATGTCAGGACAAAGGATGATATTACCTTTCTCTTAGAGGCTTGGTATATTTATTTTCTTAAAGATTTACCAGATTTCAGCTGTTGTGCTTTTGTTTGAATCAAAAATAATGGAGAGTACTATTTATTTCTGCAAATATAGTTAGAAAGGGAAGATTGCTCCTTTTGTTTCACTGCTGTGAAGCATAATTTATAAATGTTTATAAGTAATCAGCAGAAACCCGATTTCTGGAATGGATTGTGCATCCTTGGCACTGTGTTCCCATCTCAGCAGGCAGAGAGAGACCTGACAGGTGACTGCCACCCTCTCTCTACCTGTGCTGCACAGATTTCTGCTCAGGACACCGTGGCTGCTCGTGGTTTCCTTGGGCAGGAACAGTTCTGGGACTGAGAAGCAACAGAGACCCAACAATTTCAGCAGCAGCAGAAAGTCACAATGAACTAGAAAGAAAACATGGAAAACTTCAGTTACAAACTTCGTGTTTTTTCTTTCATATGAAGAAAAATAACACAGTATAAAAATGATTTATCGGAAGATTCCATTCATTTATGAGTGGGTGGTAGCACTGGGTTAGCTGACAAAGTTCATTTTGTCTGACTAAGCTTGAACAGGGCAAACATTTTGCATAGAGAGACAGTCAAAAATGTTAAAAACCAAATTAAAAAAAAAAACATGAAAATTTGAAAAGCTGTTAAGCAACAGGAGAATATAAGGCAAAACAAAGGAAAAAGAAGAAAAGCATGCAGGCAATCACTACGAGCATGACAGTCTGTTTTGGATGAGTTAAGAATCACTAGACTTGGCCAACTAAATAATTTAAGGTAGTATATAGAGTCTGCCCATGTACTCCTGATGATTACCATGGAAATCAGAAACCCAGCAAAGCCCAGCCCCTGCCTTTGGCTCAGCTGCTCTGGCCCCTGAGCACTCACACACCTTTCCCAGCACTGAGAGGTTCCAGGTGCCTGCAGCCTGCCCAGGAGCAGGGTTTGCTCAGAGTGCATGGAAATGCAATGTACCACTGGAACCCCACTGCACTGACAGCCTGCAGCCTGCCCAGTGTGCATGGAAATGCAATGTACCCCAGCAAACCCCACTGCACTGACAGCCTGCAGCCTGCCCAGGGGCAGGGTTTGCTCAGTGTGCATGGAAATGCAATGTACCCCAGCAAACCCCACTGCACTGACAGCCTGCAGCCTGCCCAGTGTACATGGAAATGCAATGTACCACTGGAACCCCACTGCACTGACAGCCTGCAGCCTGCCCAGTGTACATGGAAATGCAATGTACCCCAGCAAACCCCACTGCACTGAGAGCCTGCAGCGTGGGCCACTTGTCCCCCTGCATTTCCACCTTGGGTGGTACAAAAGGAACTAAAATCCTTCCCTGGGGCATTCTGGCTATGGAGAGGCACTGTGTGTGCAGCCTCCAGGTGTGTTGGAGATGTATTTGTGTACCTTCACTGGAATTTGTGTGAAGGAAAGTGCGAGGCAAGGGACAGTTGTGGCCTTTTCAGGGAGGAGTGTCACCCAGCTCTGCAGCCCAGGGTTGCTGGGCAGAAATGAGGAAAGAGAAACACCTCAGTGGTGTGGTGAAACATCAGCCTGTGAATCTCAGAGCCCTGGGCGCAGGAGAGCAGGCTGTTGGTGTGAGGCAGGAGCATTCCTCCCATGGAATGTGGGTAGAGGAACACGAGGTGGGGCTCCCAGCAGAGGCTGCTCTCTGGAGCCAGCAGGGCAGGAACAGGAGCAGGAGGCTGGGCAGTTCTGTAGGGATGGGGAATGGCTGAGTGCACAGCAGGCACTTCATCCCAACAGCAGAGAGGAACGTGTGTGACAGCTGACATTTTACAGGGATATAGGGGAAACCAGGACATTAGGGAACAAAAGAGGACAGAGAATTAGCAGAAGACTCTGGGGGAAATGGAGATGCACTCCTGGCTGATACACATGGAGGAAATGCCTTCTGTGTGCTCGTGTGTCAAGGGACATAATCATCACATTTGTGTACAACTGATGCTCAGAGCCACTTAAAAAAATAATTTAGTACACTGTAAATACCCCATAAATAATTTTTTGAAGCTGCTCAATATTGTTCATCCACACACCAGATGCCTGAGTGTTGGCTGTGTTTACATGAGGTGTTTGAGCTCATGTTCTTAGAGCAAATTGTGTTTGTCTGTTCTTACACTTTCTCTTTTTTCCCCAGTATTACAGCCATAAATTTACATTAGGAGGGTAGAATTAAGAAGTTGTCAGCAGAGAGGGAAAGATGCATTATTTATGCTCTGATGGATTCCAGAAGCCATTAATAATGGAAACACTGGGCATATTCCCACAGAATGCCTCTTCTCTTACTTAAGCTTTCCTGTAATGAAGGCTAATTACTGTGGGTATCATTAGTATCAGACTGGAATTAAGGGTGTTAAAATGTGATATCATTCAAGGAAGTGCAGTAATCTTGGGGTATAAATGAGCTACTTGAAGTGCTAAACCATATAAAATACAAAACATATTAAAATACAAAAATATGAGCTCAAAATACCATGAGACTGGAAACAAAATCAAAATACTGATCTACAGATGACTCTTTTTTAATAAACCTCAGTTCCATGTGTGGTATCATTAAAGGCAACCACATGCATCCCCAGAATGTCACATGATTTCTGTCTTTATGTTTGAGGACCTTGGGTTTGATTCTTGTTCTTTTTTAAATTAAGCAGCAGTGTTGCTTAATTAGCACTATTTACCTTCAAATTTTACCACATTTTAGCATGACCTGACAGCAAGCAGAGCTTTTTTCTAAGGAGACAGGACTTTTATCTGCCTTACCCATGCTTAATGTTTGTACCATTTTTTCCATGACAGTGAACACTTCTTTTGGCATGGACAGGGTGTAAAATCCTGCTGACTCAGCATCTTGAGTTACCAGGATCTCGGGTGGGGCTCCAGACCAAGGCACCATCTGTGAGACCCTCCTGCCCTGGGGCAGGGCAGGTGGCACTGGGGGGGATTTGGGGTCCCTGGCATGGCAGGGGTGGCACTGGGGGGGATTTGGGGTCCCTGCCATGGCAGGGGTGGCACTGGGGGGAATTTGGGGTCCCTTCCAACCCAAACCATTCCACGGTTCTGTGAATCAGAAAAGGCCACTGCTAATCATGGAAATAAATCAGAGGTTCCCCTCCTGAGGAGGCAGCTGTGGAGGGTGAGTTTCATTAAGTGTTTCAGGGGTTTTGGTAAATACTGGCACTTCAGTGAGTTTGGTTTGGAAGTGAGCAGCGTTGGCAAGTGTGTGTTGCTTGAGTGGTAAAGTGAAGTGTTCCTGTTGTTTTCCCAAGCTCCCTCACCATTTGTTACAGCCTTCCTTTCCAAACAAACAGCAAACCTAAATCACTCCAGTCAGTGATGCTGGGTTTTAACTCCCCTTCAGTGAGACAGTCTTGAAAGTTTTCAGGATTTGATTACTGTTCTTCAAAACAGCAAATCAAGTGTTGTTCCTGCTGATTTTTGTCTGCACAAGTACATGGAGTTGTGTTCTGTTCTGTTTAACTCAAATAGGATGGAACGACAAACCAAGTATAAATGGTCTAGAAGAGCATTGTAGCTTAGCTCTGTGATCATGTTTAATGGTAGTTTAGATAGCGTGTATTTAAAGACAAATATTCCCATGGTCTTAATATTTAGAATCTGTGGGCACGGACATGAGGCTTGGGAACCTTCTGTAACAGGGGAGAGTTTTGTGCTCCCTCCCACGAGGCCCATCTGTGTGTGTTGGGTGGGAGCTGAGCAGTGCAGCTGCACACTGAGTGCAGGGAATAAAGGAGGGAGGAGGGAGGTGGAATCCAGGGTGTGCCAGGGAATGATGCTCCTGCTCCCAGGCCTGAGCAGAGGAGGGAGATGGAATCCCAGGGTGGGCCAGGGAACACAGGAGCCAGAGAACCCCCTGGGCCTGTGGCTTGAATAGAGCCAAAGTTTTGTTTGGATAGAGCCAAAGCTCTGTTTGGATAGAGCCAAACCTGTCCATCTTGGACACCCCAGTGTGGCAACAGCAGCTCTGGGCACCCCCTGCTGAAAGGGTGCCTGAGCTCTGGGCTGGACAATTCCTGATGAGCTGGGCACTCCCATGGGCACCCAGAGAATTCCTTACACAGCCTCCAGGAAATCAGGCTTTAAATGTACCTTTGAATTAACCAGCAGCAGGCAAATATGAAAGATCACTGAATGAGTTCAGTTCTGTGCCTATAAAGGTGTAATCTGAGAAAACACTAAGTTTGTTTAACCTCAGATGCCAGCTGGGATGAAATGCCAGGTGTGCAAAAGCTTTCATTTCTTGGTTGCCATCATTACATGGCATTATGTCACATATTTAGGATCACAGGATGACACAAGGGTCTGGTTTGGAAGGGACCTTGAAGCCATGGGCAGGGAAACCTTCCACCAGCCCAGGCTGCTCCAAGCCCCCTCTAATCTGGCCTTGAAATTTAAACTGATTGTGTTAGAAGATCTCTCTTGTTTTGACTCACAGATTGCATCTGGGCCCTCGTAGTATGTTAATGATTATTGTAGCTGTTTGCTTTGCCTTTTTGCTTCCTCTGATACATGGAACATATTTTTAACTCCTATTCATCATGCAGAGAACTCTGTCTTCAACTCAGTCATACACAACTCGTGTAATACTTATTTATACCCCAGTCAGTACTGGCAGGCTATAAATGCTGCAGGCAAATGCAGTGAGAGAAGTTGGGGATATATATGGCTCTAACTCAGTCCTTATATGCACATTAATTACGTCAGTCTTGGCTTGCACTCTATTTTTTCTCCAAAGCAGAGATCCCAGCACAGAGCTGGGATTTTCCGCTGGCACGCCCTGCTCTGTTTCCCAATTCCCTCTGCTTTATACAGTGGATTTGACACATTTAAACCTTGTGGGGGCTGTGGTGGACTTTGCCTGGGGCTGGGTGACCCTGACAGAGCACGGGCTCAGGCCTGTGTGGGGTGGTGCACAGCCCTATGAGTCCATGGCCAGGGACCCTCAGCAGCACTGGGGACACAATTGTGAGTTCATTTCTGCAGGGGCCCTCAAACTTGGCAGAGTCAGAAATACCGAGCACTTAACAAAAGTGATTGTAAGCTGGATTAGCTTCTGCGTGGTGGGATGGATAAAATCCAGGTGAGGGGTTTGCCAAATGATGAGACCCATTAACTGTGTGAATCCATTAATGATGAAACCCATTAATTATCTGTCAGAAGGAAGCCACTGCTGTGCTCACATACACCAGTAGTTTGTTGGTTTCTTCCAGAACACAGATTGCTTTGTGAAAAATCCTTGAGAATAAAATATGTATTAGAAGAAAATAGGCCAACGAAGCCCATTTCCACTGGGCTGACTGGCTCTGCACACAGTTTTGCCTGCAGCCCAGGTAGTTCAGCTGGTTCCCAGCACTACAGAAATCTCCCTTTCCCTCCACAGGAATGCTTCCTGTCGGGAAGCCTTGAGGGAAATGTCATGGTCCAGTGTGGCTCTGCAGGACAGGGGCCTAAGGAAGGGGACAAGCCAAGAGTTTAGGAGCTGAAAGAAGAAGCAATATGTAAAAGAAGAAACAATAAAAGATGTAAAAGAAGAAACAATAAAAGATGTAAAAGAAGAATTTCTTGCTGATGAACATGTAGGTACAGCCCAGGATTTCACTGGAACAGAGAACAGCTCTGCACCAAGACAGCTCCTCTGTGCAGGTGACCAAGGCTCTGTGGTGTGTAACAAGGATCATGCAAGCACTGGAAAACTCCACTTTTTTACTGGAAAATATAAGAGCAGTCTAATGTGCATCATTATCAAATCTGTATTTGATGAACAAATGGTATTTTGACATAAATGTATAGAATGCAAACCAACTTTTCTATTTTTTATTATTGGAATTATTTTTTCTCTATGATTAAAAGCACTATGAGTCTTTTTAATTTTCTCCATTGCTACTTTTTGTATTCCTATTTTGTTTCTTGTACCCTTGAATATTCATATTCTTTCTACAGAAAACCAACAGGATTTTATAATACTGAATAATGGTAGACTGTAAAATCCTACAGGTAACTTATTTTTTTGTTTGTTTCTAGTATATGCAATATGATAAGTTACTACATATAAATACAAGACAAGACGTTATATTCCTTTACATTGGCATAGAAAGCACTTAATGGATGTTTTATGTGTCACGTTTTGCAATATGCATACTATACAATCCCTGTTGGAGAGGATGTATTGGTGAATCCTTTCTGAAACAGGGAACAGTGCCTGGTTCTGTGAAGGAGAGAATAAACCCGCTGCACATGTTCTTAAGATGTTCTTAATTTTATTTTTTGGTCAATAATTGTCACGGCAGCAATGGGTTTCTCCCCTCACAACATTAACGAACATTTTGGGGGAATTAAGCGATGCCTGTAATTCTGCATTTGTGAGTCCTGCTGTGTACTTTCTCTGGTAGAAGTTGTGTCCGTGCCCTCTCCGTGCCCGCTCCGTGCGCGCTCCGTGCGCGCTCCGTGTGCGCTCCGTGCCCGCTCCCTCCCCGCGCTCCGTGCGCGCTCCGTGCGCGCTCCGTGCGCGCTCCGTGCGCGCTCCGTGCGCGCTCCGTGCGCGCTCCGTGCGCGCTCCGTGCGCGCTCCGTGCGCGCTCCGTGCGCGCTCCGTGCGCGCTCCGTGCGCGCTCCGTGCGCGCTCCGTGCGCGCTCCGTGCGCGCTCCGTGCGCGCTCCGTGCGCGCTCCGTGCGCGCTCCGTGCGCGCTCCGTGCGCGCTCCGTGCGCGCTCCGTGCGCGCTCCGTGCGCGCTCCGTGCGCGCTCCGTGCGCGCTCCGTGCGCGCTCCGTGCGCGCTCCGTGCGCGCTCCGTGCGCGCTCCGTGCGCGCTCCGTGCGCGCTCCGTGCGCGCTCCGTGCGCGCTCCGTGCGCGCTCCGTGCGCGCTCCGTGCGCGCTCCGTGCGCGCTCCGTGCGCGCTCCGTGCGCGCTCCGTGCGCGCTCCGTGCGCGCTCCGTGCGCGCTCCGTGCGCGCTCCGTGCGCGCTCCGTGCGCGCTCCGTGCGCGCTCCGTGCGCGCTCCGTGCCCGCTCCCTCCCCGCGCTCCCAAACCTTTCCCGCTGCGCTGCCGCCACCACCCGGAGCTCCCGGCACTCACAAAGCGCTGCTGGTCCCTGGCGTTCCCCGGCAGGATGGCGGGCACTGGGGACACTGGGGGCACTGGGGACACTGGGGGCCCTGGGGGCACTGGGGGCACTGGGGACACTGGGACAGGCTGCTGTCCTGGGCACTGGGGGCACTGGGAGCACTGGGGGAACTGGGGGCACTGGGGGCACTGGGAGCACTGGGAGCACTGGGACAAGCTGCTATCCTGGACACTGGGAGCACTGGGAGCACTGGGACAAGCTGCTGTCCCGGCCATGGATGCACCCCAGCCCCATGGTGCTGTCCCCTTGCACACCCAGGTTGTTTAATGCCTGACAATTAAATTAATGAGAACTTTGCAACAAATTCTGATCCTTTGATTATGTTTCACATTTGCTCTCATGCTAAGCATATTTCTTTGTTCTCTTATCATGTGTTAGAAGCAGGTTTTGTATTCCTCAGGCATGACAGAGAATATTCCTTTATTCAACCCCAAAGATTTCAGTTTTCAAATACTTGTTGGAACAGGGGGGAAAAAACCACAAGGCTCTCAATACAACTTAGAACACATTTTGGAAAAATGATGGGATTGTGCTGGATTTCAGGTCCCGTTTGTGAGCAGTTGTGCTAAAGGCAGGACAGGTGAGTACCCCAGGCTTTCCCCACGTGTGTCAGGTGCATCTGAGCCCTGCTCTGTCCCCCCCTCGGGGCAGGGCCATAAGGGAGAGCTCCGGAAATGGGTTTGTTCCACGGGATTCTCGCTCTGGGAGCGGAGTGGCTGCAGCAGCACAGGCACTGCAGTTAAAATAGACCTGGCAGATGTCCCTCAGCAGCACAGAGGGGAGCTTGGCACTGCCAGAAATGAAGTGCCTGTAAAATGGTTCAAACCTGCCACAATCATTTCTCTTGGTGAAAAACCTTGGGATTTATTAACCTGAAGCACGGCTAAGGTGGTTTGTCTAGGAAATAATTTGCTTCACAGAATATTTTTGAGGTTCAAAGGCTTTCAACCGGGCAGAACAAAGACAGTTTTGTTGTTGTTGCTTAATTTGGAAACTGCTGAGGGAAGGACCTAGCCTGGCAGCAGAGTGCCAAAGAGCAGAAGTTTGGGAATGTGAGGAGAGTGGAGGTGGGGCTTTGCCTTGGCTCTGCCACCCGTGGCCCCACGAGGCTCCTGAGTCAGCAGCCCTCGGTGCTTCCCAGCAGAGCTCCATAAATAACTGCCTGTGCTCTGCTCCGGGCAGCCAGAGGTCAGAACATCTGGCAGGAGAACCTGGGGCGGCCAGAGGTCAGAACATCTGGCAGGAGAACCTGGGGCAGCCAGAGGTCAGAACATCTGGCAGGAGAACCTGGGGCGGCCAGAGGTCAGAACATCTGGCAGGAGAACCTGGGGCAGGCAGGGCCCTGCTGCCTTCCCCAGGCAGGGGAGGACACAGCACCTGCCCTTCCATGGCCTGCATGTGCAGCAGGAAAGCTGGAGATGTTCTGCTGGGTCTCCTGATGACAGGAAGTGTTGGTTTGCCCCATTCTGCACTGCCAAAAATTGGTATATCTGTATCTGATATCTTGACTAACTGTACAGGTGTGTTCCAACTGATCCTCTCAGGATGGACTACTGAACAAGTGCCTGTCAATGGAGGGGAATTTTCATCAGCTTTAGGGGAAGGTACACAACATTAAACTATCTCATAATCTCGCTGCTGTGCCCAGACAGGTCTGATGTCCACAGAAAGTCAGTATAGTAAGCAAAGCAACCAAAATAATAATTTTACCATGTTTACTTGGATCCCTCAGAGGAAATAAACCAGAACAGCACAACAAACAGCACATGGGAACGATGAAAGGGAGGGGGAAATGGAAAGGGACATCCCATCAAAGGCAGTTTGGTTCACTCTGGAAAGGTCTCCTCGGAGTGTCTGTAAGGAGTGGTTATGTCTGTCACCGTGTCCGTACTGCTGGCTGGGCACTGATTTATTCTGTATATTCCGAGGTGGCCCAGCTTCCCCCGCTGCACCCAGAGCCACTGGATTGAGGGAGTGCAGGGAACACTGCAGGACAGCAGCTGAACTTCTGAAAACAATCACCAGTGTTCAGAGGCTGCTTCAAAATATCCTTTTCCTTCTGAAAATAAGTTTTGATTTCTCTGTCCTTGGGGACATCAGAACTTCCTCTGTGCCTGTGTCCTCCTACTCTCAATATATTCCCAAGGCAGCCCAGGGACTTTGGCTCCTGGATCCCTCTTGATATGACGATTGAAACACAGAGTTGCATAAAAATGATATCCCAAACACCAGCAAAACTGATTTTTTTTTTGTTCCTATTTTGCTATTTGGATTAACAGAAGCAAGAAAGCACAGTGCTGCTGATGGGAGCAATCGTTTATTAGCCTTTCTGGCAAGTCTCTACTTGACACAGTTGGTTCTCAGCCCTTTGAGTACAAGGAGAATCCAGCCTGGGTCACAGCAGAGACACTGTATTGATTTCATTGGATCAGGCATGCTTCAGTCTGTCAGCACTTTGGAAAAACACAAGCTCTTTCCAGAAAGCATTGGTAAAAATAAACGTGTCATGTGTAAATATTTGCATTGGGGTGCATTTGGATCAGTATTTGCATCAGGTCAAACAGCCAGCAGGTCAGGGAGTTATCCTGCCCTTCTACTCAACCCCAGGGAGGCACATCCAGAGTGCTGTGCCCAGCTCCAGGCTCCCCAGGACAAGAAAGTCCAGGAGCCACTGGAGAGGGTCAAGCGGAGCCACAGAGGTCATTTGGGGACCGGAGCATCCCTGGGATGAGGAGAGCCTGTGGGAGCTGGGCCTGGCCAGTCTGGAGAAGGGAAGGCTGAGAGGGGATCCCATCAATCCCTACAAATCTCCCCAAGGGCTGGCAGAGGACGGTGCCAGGCTCTGCTCAGGGGTGCCAGGGACAGCGCAAGGAGCACCGGCCAGGAGCTAAAGCACAGCAAGTTCCACCCGAGGTGAGAAAGAACTCATTCCATGGAGGGGCAGAGCCTGGAGCAGCTGCCCAGGGAGGGGCTGGGCTCTCCCGATGGCCCCGCCCCTCATGGCCCCGCCCATCGTGGCCCCGCCCCTCATAACCCCGCCCCTTCA
>WEIU01024785.1:267652-281859 GCA_013389925.1 Aegithalos caudatus
CATCCCTGCCACCTCCTGCCACCTCCCTGCCACCTCCTGCCACCCCCCTGCCCTCCCCTGCCACCTCCCTGCCCCTGTGACTCATGAGTGGTTTTTGCAAAGCCCAGCAGCAGAAGGGAGGACAAAGCCAGGTTTTCTGTTCTTACACATTCTCTTCCAGCTGTCACTGGACATGCAGGGTCACACCTCTGCCATGAGTCACCCTGAATTCACACATTCCCAGGAGAAAGGTGATCAGTTTGGCTACAGCTTGGCACAAAGTTTCACAAATAAAGGCTTTGGCATTTAGCAACATCCAGGAGTTTGTTGAGGGCTACTATATGACACATGGGGAAATAGCAATTTACCGTGGTGAGTCTTGGGAAGACTAAGGAAGTGTTTCCTGGGGGAATTTTTAAGTTGCTCTCCTGGTCTCTCGGAGCCTTTTTAAGCACTAGGAGGTCTAAGGTCTCCCTGGAGCCTTCTCCTCTCCAGGCTGAATAGCCACAGGTCTCTCAGACTCTCTGGTGTCTGCATTGTCTGGTGACGTCTGGAGTTTTTCTTTAATAATTTAATTTATCCCTTCAGATTTGCCCAGTTTCTGTTCAGCACCAACACAGGTTTCACAGGTCCCTTGGGAGTGTGAGTTATCCGTGCCGTGCTCCCTGTGCAGCCACAGAGGAGCTGAGCTCCCCCTGCCCACGCTGATTTCCTGTGACAGCACTGACTGCTCAGGGCAGTGTCACATCCCACAAGCACAGTGCCAAAATCCCGTTGTGCCGTGGGTGCTTTAGTGACTGGTCATGGTCTGGAATTTACCCTCCAAGCACAGCAGCCACTGGTGGGCAGGGGGGCAGTGGCCAATGCTCCTGAGCACTGGGGCCACCTGCTCCAATCTGCCAGGGGCTGGCAGGCACTGGGGGTGCCCCCATTCAATCCCCATCCTATTCCATCCCAATTCCATCCCCATTCCATCCCAATTCCATCCATTCCATCTCCATTTCATCCCAATTCCATCCCCATCCCATCCCCATCCTATCCTATCCCCATCCCATCCCCATTCCCAGTGTCCCTGTGCCGACTGGGGGAGTTGTACCCCACATTTGCAAATACATAGTCACTAGTTTCAACCTCTTGGATGCATATTTCTTTAAATCTTTATATTCCATCAAGCTAACTCTGAATGTTACCTTTCCTTGGATTTAATTTAACTCCAGCTTTTAGCTTTGTGTTTTGCAGTGACCTTCCTTGCAGGAGAAGGGCTGAGAGGACAATGCCTGGAGGAAATGCAGCATCCAGCAGCAGGAGCCACATCTCTGGCCTGACACAGCTTCCCTGCAAGGCCACTGGCCATGGGACAGAGGAGAAAGTCATGGCAAGGCTCAGGTTTTCCTGCAAGCTAAAAGCAGACAGATTAACAACATCTTCTGAGAGAGGGAAAAAAAGGAGCTCCATAACATATAATTCAGGAAGTTTCAAAGTCTGGATGTGCATTTGCTGAAGGCTCTGAGAGGCTCATCTGTCACTGAAACCTGCCAGTGACTAAGGAAAACGTCCAACCCAAAAATGAAAAAGTCATGAATCATTCCTGAAAGTCAGAAAATGTTTCCTAACTTGTATGACTTCAGACCAGCCCTCAGCATCCTGTTTGCCACTGACCTTTGTTCCAGGGCTGTGACTCAGGATCCATGGGGACAGTCACCCCAAGAATGTGGAGGCACAAAGCTTAGCTTAGAAGAACTGACTAAGGGGAGACGGGAATTTTCCCGAAGTGTACGTGTGTGCTGCTGCTTGCCTGTCACTCCCCTGGGAGAGGGAGGAATTCCACACCCTCCTGGCCCTGTCCCTGGCAGCTGAGGCTGGCATGGCACCGGTGTGGAGCAGCAGGGCCTCACTGGGCACTGCCACACCCCAGCACAATCCCACTGCCAGTCACTGGGTCAGATTACTTCTGTAGGTATTTTTATGTGTATATACATGTACAAACAGCTGTGTTTGTGTGTGTGTATGCACATCCACATGTATATACAGCTCGCTGTGGATCCATAGAAAGATGTGAGAGCTCCTGGCCACAGTGACTTTGCAATTTCAAATATACCTATTCAGAGATGGAGGAAATAACTTATGACTAATTTGGTGGGAGCAGAATGGGACTTCAGCTTCCTGCAGGAGTTCTGGGAGCCAGGATTGGCTCAGTGGGTCTGTTCCTCCCTGCAGTCCATGCTGAGATGCTTCAGACTGGGATAGAGAAATCACCAGTGGGAACTCAGGCACCAGCCCAGTGTCTCTCTCCTTCCCAAGGCCACAGTCTGCAGTGTCAAACAACCCCTAAAGCAAAGGCACCTCTCCTGTTGTTGGTTCTCAGTATTTCTTTCTTCATGCAGAGCCCAAGAAATTCTCCATTGGAGTCACATGAATTCCAGGCTGCTGAGAACACTCCTGCATTTTGTGGGCCCCTTGGACCCACAGGGTCTGGGAATGCCAGGGCACAAGCCAGTAACTGCTCATCCATTTGGGAAAATCCCAAGTACTCTGATGACCACAGCTGGGGGAACCTCAGGCTGCTTTGGGCTCCCCATTTCCAGACACCCTGACTTTACAAATGCCAAAGAACTGATATTAATTACAGAATTGTGCTTTATAAGAGACACGAGAGGAGGTGATTCCTGCCTTGTCTTGCAGGTTGAGAAATAATTGCCTCACATCACAGGTCCTCCCCTGGGATTCACTTATGCATTTCCATTTGCTGCAGCTGCAGGGAATCCCAGCAGCTCCACAGCCTCGGTGGTGCCCCGGGAATCAGCACGGGGGAATTCTCACTTGCAGGGCTGCTGGCAGCCCCCCGGCACAGCCCCCCTGCTAATCCACTTTCCCTGCCCCCAAAATGATCATTTTCCTCCCGCTCCCCTCCAAGCCCCTTGGTTTTAGCAGGAAAGCCTTGCCCGTTCTTAGCTAAAATCCCGGAGTCCCTCCCCGGCTCCTGTGGGTGACTGCAGGGACCCCCGGGTGCTGCTCAGGGGCTGGAGCAGGGTCAGGTGTGGGTGGGTCACAAAGGGCCCGTGCGCAGGGGGAGCAGCACAGAGCCCCGTGCAGAGCAAAGCCACATCTGGGCGGAGATGCTGATCCCTCAGGCCACGCACCCGGCGGGAGCAGAACTTCCACACGCGGCCAGCAGGGAAAGCGTCCTCCCGGGGGATGGATGGATCAGAGGGGAGGAGGAGGCAGCGACCCCGATGTGCAAATGGGGATGAATCAGACACCGAAGAGAGGGGTTTTGTGCAGGGAGCAGAGGTGCTGGGCTCGGGCAGGGTCACCAGAAGTGCTCTTTGTGCTCTTCCATCAGCTCGTATGAGCGAAGATACCTGCTCCATCCTTTGTGTGAGGACCGAGGGGCTTCTGCCTCCCCACCAGCTTTCACCTGATGGTTTATTGTCATGCAAGGAGCCGTTGCTCATTGTGGGTTTCCACACTGAGAAATGCAAATTTCATTTCTTGTGGAAGACAGTTAAAAAATGCTCCTCAACAGTTACCCTTGTTAATAGCTCTTTAATTCTCTAATGAATATTTATGAGCGGTTGCCTGAAAGCAATGAACCTTGGACTGTATAGACTGATATTGATTGTGTTTGAAATTAAAAGAATAGTGATTTTTTTTCTCTTTTGGTGGAAAAGCTGAACAAGAGGAAGACAGCCTCAAATTCAGAGTGGGGTTTTTAAATTATGGCAGGTAATGAATTATGGAAACATCTCTTACCAGAGAAGCACCTTAAGGACAGTGACTTGGTGGCATATCAGCAGCATCTGCCCATTTTGGGGACCCAGCTGTGTCCCTGCCCGTCGTGGCACCCCCAGGCAGCCCCACCTTCCCCAGCAGAGACCCCTGACCCTGGCAGAGCCACGTCCTGCTGAGTGGCCAGTGGCCCTTCCAGGGCACCAGGAAATAAAACCTGAGGGATCAGGCACCTGGGCCTGCCTTTGGCTCATGAACACAGCTCCAGAACACAGCACCTGTGCCCAGGTGTGACCCAGCTGTGCCCAGGTGTGACCCAGCTCCAGAACACAGCACCTGTGCCCAGGTGTGACCCAGCTGTGCCCAGGTGTGACCCAGCTCCAGAACACAGCACCATCAGACACTGGCAATGCTTTTTTCCAAGGGATGCCAGGTGAGCTCCCTTGCAGGAAGGCTCCCAGCACCTCTCCCTGCTGGTTGCAAACCAGTTGGGTGGGAGAGCCGTGCCCCAGCTTGCCCGAGGGCACTGCCAGGGGCACAGCTTGGGGCAGGGTCAGTGCCCATGGCCTGGGGTGGGTCAGACCCACAGCCCCTCGGCCCCGTGCCCCTGCAGTGCCCCAGCCTGTGGACATTGCCTGTGGACATTCCCTGCTTGCCCTGGAATGCTCCAGACATTTCCAACACTCTCCAGGGCTTCTGTCACCTCTGGGCACCTCTGGCTGACATGGAGAAGATCCTAAGGCAGAGTTTTGTCACTAGATATTTTACAAAGTGGTAGAGAAGCTGATGTGAGGCATTATTGGCTTCCATGCTGGATCAGCTTTAAAAGAACAGTCATTTAAATCACTAGTAAATGCTGGCTTTGGTGCTCACCAAGAACGCAAGCCAAGAGGGATGCAGGGAGCCTATTTGCTCCAGTATTCTCTTCCAGAATATTCTGGAGCATCCATATATCAGAATACTTTATTCCCAGATTTTCTTTTGCCCTTGAGGACATGAAAATCCAGCAGTTTGTAAGTGCAAAGTGGCTGTTTGCAAACAGGAGCAGCACAGCTGCTCTGAAACCCATCTCCACATTCATGATCAATGCAAATTAGGTTGGAGTGGGAGTTGATTAAAGGGACAAAGTCAATGGCCATCTGAGTTTCACACTGGGTTTCTCTGATAGCATCCATCCAAATTTCCATGCAATTTACTTTATTCTACACAGGACGTCATGGAAAAGAGATAAGAAATAGCTGCTCTCCCAGTGCAGAACAGCACACACCAGCACACACCAGCACAGTCACATTGCTTGTTACATATTAAGCTCCTGCATGTTCAGTATTAAAGTCAGTGGAACATTTCTCCCTGGAATAGTTTCAGTGGGAGGGTGAATCTTTCACTAAATTGTGCTTCTAAAACGGTAATTTGAAATGAAAGATTTTAAATCAGTTTCATGCTGAGATTTCTGACTGCTGGGACAGCTCATTTAGCTGTTGCTGGGCTGAAGTCGTGTGAAACTGCTCCGTGTCTCCACTTCCCACCGCATTTTGGATAAAATTGTATGTCCAGATGACAACATTTCCCACGGGAGATTCCCCCCTGGCTGAGTGAATTCCTTGCCATGCTGCTGAAGGCTGGTCACCACATGGCAATGAGAAAATGACAGGAATCCTTCCAGGTGGATGCAGCTGCAGAGGGAAACTGAGGCAGGAGCAGGGCCCTTAGCACTTGGTGCAGGCTGCTGGAGAGTGGCTCCTGGCTATAAAATGCATATCCTCACTCTGCAGGTCTGTAAATCCAGGGGTGTGTGCTTTGGAAACCTGGGCTGCAGCAGGCAGAGCTGCTTTTTCTTTATCTACCATCAAATTAGCTAAATAATAATTAAAATAAATCAGGAAATACAAGTGCAGGAGTTGCAAGATCTCTGGAACCTTACAGGAGATATCTGCTTTTGTTTTCAGGCTGCAATGAGTTCAGTACCCTCTTGGAAGGGCTCAGGGTTATAAGGAAGCCATTGAGCAGCATGCTTCTATTCAGAAATCTTGGAGGATTCCAGGGAGGCATCTCAGGGGTCCCAGGAACTGGGAACAGGGCTCAGACTCCAGTTACAGAATGCATGCCTGGGACTGGGGTGGGGGGTAACCAGTGAGGTCTGCAGCAGGTGAATTTATGAAACTGAGAAGGCTCATTAGTGGGTTTCCTTTGTCTGGTTTATTTATTAACACACTGAACCTTCATATGAACAGCTGTATTGATTTCTGAAAATCACCAAATAAAATTTAAACTGTTTCCTAAGAATAGGAGAGCAAACACAAAGAATGCTGGGCTGTGCATGGGCAGGCTGTGATACAGGTGCTGAGCAGCTTTTGCACAAGTGTTCATTTCATTTTCCTTTGTTCCTATGCTTCTTGCTTTTCCACTAGAAGACTGAATTTACCTAATAAATATTTTTCTTTTCTTAAGTTCCACCAAAGTTGTCTCAGTGGTTCTTGGTGTGACTGCTCAGAGTCAGCACTGCCAGGGGCAGGCTGGACCCTCCTCACCCTGCCTGGCATTCCCGTGGTTTTCCCGGCCCAGAATGGAAGCCCAGGGAGCTCTGCAGGGCACATCTGCCAAGGGAGAGTGGGGAAGGAGAGGTCAGGGATGGACAGAGTGATCTGGGCACTGTGCCACCTCTGGCACTGCTGGGGCACCGTCCTGACCTTCCCTGGGCTGGGCAAGCACAGCTCTGCCCGTGCCAGAGCCCACACTGCCAGGGATGGGGTGGGATGGGATGGGATTTTGGGATTTGGGGATTTTGGGATTTTGGGGTGGATGGGATGGGATGGGGTGGGATGGGATGGGATTTTGGGATGGGGTGGATGGGATGGGAGCAGGGACAGCCCCTCCATGTCCCCCCCATCCCGGCACTCCCTGCCCTGTGCCCAGCTCACGTTGCAGCAGCCTGAAGTGCTGCTGTCTGCATATCCTTCCTGTGGGAGAATAATCCCAATGTGCTGATGAACTGGAAAGTTCTGGATCAGGAGCCCTGGCCGGTGTCCCAGCAAGAGGCTGTGTGTGACCCGAGGTGCCCGGTGTCCCTGCCCAGCTCCCAGCTCCCCTCCAGGAGGCCGTGGCTGCTCCTCTGGAACACACTGGCAACGACCACTGCGGGGGAAAAAATATTCCCTGCACTTCAGGGGCACCTTTCTGAAGCAGAGATCAGTGTTTTAAGCACCTGACAATGTTCTGACCCTGAATGGGACTCCTGGTGTTTTAGCTCTCAGGATGGGACAGAGACACAGGAGGGAAGGAAACAAACAAAAAAACCCAAAACACCCCAAAATTTCAGAGCAGCTGTTGGTGGCTTAGTGCTGGTATTTTACCTGCTGGGTTCTGTAAAGAGTGTAAGGAAAGGACCCCATTTTTATGGCATCATGAGGAACCTGCCTCTTCCTTTTTTTTTTTTTTCTGGGAGTATACAGCTTTTGCAGATACCTGCAATCAAGGGACTGTGGCAAAGGCACACAGCTGGTTATTGCAGGTTTTTATCACTACCAAAAAGATCTGTAGAGGGAGAGCTTGTCTCACTAAATTCGTGGTGCTCTTTGTCTGGGAAGGAAGGCTAGCCCTTGGGATTAAAGCCTGGATCAAATTGTGCTCCCTCTCCAATTTGGTGCAGTAAAATGCTGAATATACTAAAAGGCTCTTTATCATGGAATACATGAGAAACCCCTTCAGTCCTGTCATTGCTCTGTCACTGTCACCATTCCCCAGAGCTCCTTTGGGTCACCCAGAGGTTTCTGCTGCAGGAAAACATCCTGTTTTTCCTTTCAGCTGCATCACTGGAGGGTTTCCAGCCTGGCTGGGATGGGATGTGGGATGGTGATCCACACCCCCACCGCAGTGAGTGCTGCCCCGGGGGCTGGGGTGGAGGAGGGTGAAGGCTCCACCGTGTCACCCCCGGCATCTCCCACAGGAGAACATTCTCCCAGGACCTCCCTCACAGCTCTGGGGCTTGGTTTTGCTGCTGCTCGAGTGCGCAGTGCTGAATCCAGCCCGGCAGACACAGCCTGCATTAATTTGCTGCAGGCTGGTGCATTAATACAGTAATTATTAACTATTATAAATCATTTTTATGGGATTTTGATCAATAACATCTTGTATTCTAAAAATAGACCAGAAAGATAAGAAGGCACAAAAACATGAGTGCCAAAGACGCTACTTAAATTTCATAATATATTTCATGCTGTTAATTTATAAGAAAACTGTTGCTGTGGGGATTGAAGAATTAAATTGCAGCTGCGGGGTGAAAATTTCAAAGAGGTAACGTTTTTCTCCAAATCGTTTGGAGCAGAACCTGTGCTGGCTCTTCTGAAGGTTGCATTTCACATGTAGAATTCAAATATGCATGTCCAGGGCAGCGCTTAGTCCTGGCTGTGTCACGGCCCTGTCATTCAGCCGCTGGGAATCTGCTTTGTTTTCCCGGCTGAGCTGGGCGTGCAAGGGGGAGCAGGGCCGGGTGGGGGCCCTGCCGGGGGATGAAGCAGGGATCCCGTGCCAGGGCAGTGCCAGGGCTGCCCGTGCCAGGGCAGTGCCAGGGCTGGCCGTGCCAGGGCAGTGCCAGGGCTGCACAGAGCAGTGCCAGGGCTGCACAGAGCAGTGCCAGGGCTGCACAGAGCAGTGCCAGGGCTGCACAGAGCAGTGCCAGGGCTGGCCGTGCCAGGGCAGTGCCAGGGTTGGCCATGCCAGGGCAGTGCCAGGGCTGGCCGTACCAGGGCAGTGCCAGGGCTGGCCGTGCCAGGGCAGTGCCAGGGCTGGCCGTGCCAGGGCAGTGCCAGGGCTGCCCATGCCAGGGCAGTGCCAGGGCTGGCCGTACCAGGGCAGTGCCAGGGCTGGCCGTGCCAGGGCAGTGCCAGGGCTGGCCGTGCCAGGGCAGTGCCAGGGCTGCACAGAGCAGTGCCAGGGCTGCACAGAGCAGTGCCAGGGCTGCACAGAGCAGTGCCAGGGCTGCACAGAGCAGTGCCAGGGCTGCCCGTGCCAGGGCAGTGCCAGGGCTGCCCGTGCCAGGGCAGTGCCAGGGCTGCCCGTGCCAGGGCAGTGCCAGGGGTGCCCAGCTGCTGAACCCCACAGTGCCTGCACAGCACCAAGCACTGCCCCGTGTCCCAGGTGCCACATCCACATGGCATTTCATCCTTTCAGGGATGAGGACTCTGCCCTGGGCAGCTGTGCCAGAGCTGGACAGCCCTTTCCAAGAAGAAATTTTCCCTAATATCCAACCTAACCCTTCCCTGGCACAACTCTGGGCCATTTCCTCTTGTCCTGTTCCTTGGTAGAAGAGGCCCCAGATATTCCCAGGAAATCCACAGCGGCCCCAGTGAGCTGTTAAACCAGTGAGAGACCAGGCAGTGATGGAAGCTTAGGTGAGGCTTCTGAAAATCCCTAAACGGAAAGTTTCGGGGGTGTTGGACAGGGTTGGTTAGAGAATCCTTGTTTTCTGCCCGATAACCAAACCTGGCTCACCAAAAGGCTCTTTGGAGCCCCCGGGACCGGTGAGAGTGAGGGGCTGCGTTTGGGTTCAAGCTGGTAATTCTCACACGAGTGAGCGATGGCAGGAATGGGCAGGGAATGCTGCTGGAGGCGCTCCCGGAGCCCCAGCGCTGTGCCGAGCATCCCATCTCCTGGCCGCAGCCTGGAACAGCAGGCGGAGAGCTCGGCAGCGGCTCCCCTGGGAACGCCGCAGGAAAGCAGGCCCCACGGTTGTCTTTTATTTGCACAGAATGTTCATCCTTTGGGAGATGCCGGCTGTTTTTTCTTCTTGTTGTTTGTTTTGTTTGTTTTTTGTAGAGAGGGAAGAGCGGTTTGACTTCCTCGTCTGCCTCACGGATCCCGGAGAAGGGCTGGGGAGCTGTCAGAGCACATCCCTCGGGCCAGGGCTCCGCACAGGGCTCTGCGCCCTGGGGAATTGCTCCCAGAGGCAGAACTGCCCCTGGAGCCCGGCTCGTCCCAGCCCTGCGGGCGGTGGGAGCCCGGACCAGGACCAGGTATGTCCCGCAGAGGCTCTGCAGGAGCTCCCGAGCAGGAGCAGGGCACCTCGGCCCCGCAGCACTCCGGGCTGTGGCGGTGCCCCGTCCCCTTCTCCTCCTCCTCTGCTGCTGCTCCCAGCTCTGGGCTGCCCCGCACAGCCCGCGGCTGGGGCCAGGGGACACGCGGCCGGTGACACCCGATGTCACCCCGTGCCGACATGAGTGTCTGCCCCACACGCCTGCCTTCAGAAGGTGCTCGGTGGCTGCAGGGCCACCCCCCTGAGTGGAGGCATGTCCTGCTCAAGGAAAATATTATGCTCAGGCAAAATTTGAGAAGAAAAATTTAACGTTTGGTGAGTATCCAAGTAGGAAATACTAAGCTGCTCTCATCTTGTGCTGAGAGGAGAAGCTCACAGAGCTCCTGCCCCCATGGCTGTTAGATTTGTTGTCCTTGAGTGTGACAGGGCACGCTGGATGCATCCATGAAAACAGAAGCCAGACACACATCCAACACAGGGGACAGGGGAGCCCTAAAACACATAGGCTGAGCTACTCAAGCAGATTTCAGCCAGAGGTGGGCAGCAGCAGCTCTGCCTCCTACTGACTTCACCTGGCTCTTGTACCCCTCAGCAAACATCACACACATCCAGCAAAACAAAACCAAATCATGGGACATGAGTGGCTGTGCCACAGGGACACACAAAGCAGTGATTCACCAGTGGCTCTGGGCCTGCAGTGCTGACTCCTGGAGCCCCAGAGCTCCCAGAGCCATGTCTGTGACAGACTGACACACAGGACTGACTGCTCAGAGCCTCTGAGTCAGTGCCAGAAGCACTGAGCTAGAGATGATCATCACCTTTCCACAGAGCAATCGTCCCTTGCTGTAGCAGCTGGTGGTACACAAAGCCAGCAGACTTTTGTCTCAGCAGGAGGATGTTGGAGATTTGGGCACGGAGCCCCAGCAGCGAGGAGGGAGGTGCTGCTGGCACTGCCCCCGTGCTGTGAGGGTACCAGCACTCAGTGCACCATGCTGCAGCTCCACAGTCTGGGAGAAATGCTGCAGAGCTTTTAGAAGTCCAGAGAAATGTTCCCACAAAAGGAAACCGTGCTCTTCAGCTAAGCACACCTTGACCTGCTGGCAAAGCTCCTGGTGGTTGTCCCTGTCCCACCCTGTGGGCAGCACTGAGCCCCCCAGCCTGGCAGCCCAGGAGCCCCTGCCCTGCCCTGGGCACCACAGGGGCTGGTGCCAGAACATGTGAGTTACTGGGGCAGAGGGTGCCTCACCCACACAGCAGCTGCTTCTGCCAGGACACAGACAACTGAGTAAGCACATGAGCCACAGAGGGATAAAGCCTGCCATGAATGGGATGATGGGCTTAGGATATTTGGGGTCACCTGAACTCTGGGGCACGTGTGCCCCCCTTTATTGAGGGAGGCCCTTGTGGCAAACAGCCTCCCCTGAACTGCTGTCAATTACCTCCAAGGTTCTGCTGCCCAGACACCATGAAAAGCACTTTTGTGAGCAGAAGTGGAGCACTGGGTCACCTTCAGCAGGGATTGGGGTGGGATGAACTCACAGCATCTGGGGAGAGAAATTCTCAGGGGACCAGGGAAAGGATAAGGCCAGGGCTCTGGCAGTGCCTCAGGTGGTGATGGCTCTGCTGGTGATGGCTCCAGGGATGATGGCTCTGCTGGTGATGGCTCCAGGGATAATGGCTCTGCTGGTGATGCCTCTGATGCTCACCCAGTCACTGCCCCGTGGGAAGGGGCAGAGCAAGGCATGGATGGGATCAAGGCTGGGACTTGCCTGGGCTCTGCCTGGAGCTGGTGTGCTCCACACCACAGACTGGTCAGCAGCATTCAGGGGGTGCTGAGACTGAGGTGGTGCCTGCAGCTGCACCTGCCAAGGCAGCACTTTGTCCCTGCAATCCTCATCAGTGCCTCTGCAGGCTGCAGCTCCTTTGGAGCACCCACCCTGGGCTGGGGGCAGCTGGATTGTACCTGTGTTTCCATCACTGTAACTCTGCTCTGGCCTATGAAACAGGAGCAAAAATAACTCCCTCAGGAGACCCCCCTTTTCTATTTTTCAGGCATGAGTCTTCAGCCACAAGGCAGAGCAGATAATTAGAAGGAGCTTCTGCAGGCAAATAAGATACTGAAAGCCACTAATTGTGTATCTCTACCCAAAGCTGCTCTGGGTGGCTCAGGACAGCCTCTGTGTGGCAGGGACCCCTCCCAGGCACACACCCACACACAGGGTTACAGCTGCCGAGTCATTCTGGGAAACCCAAAGAAATAAAATTACACTTGGGAGCATTGGCAAGCAGAAATGGGGAGGTTTGAACCACAGCAGTTTCTGCTGTGAGGGCACTGCTGGAGAGAGCCTGGCAATGGCACAGGGCACTACCCACACACAGCACTACACACATTCCATTGCTTTTGATCCCAGGGGCTTTGGTGGTAAAAGCGTGTGCTGTTTAATGTTCCTCTGACACACAGGACCAAAGAGCTTGTGTGAAATTCCATATGGCATTTCAAATGAAAACAAGGAGTGCTGCCTTGTTATACACAAGGCTTGGCAGTGAGCAGAGGACTCATGGAGCCCTAATAGCAGCTCTGGGCTCACAGAGAGCTTGCTGACCACACCAGCGGCACAGCAGCTCCCTGGGGGCTGGAGACACCCACCCTGTGCAGCTGGCTGTGCCTCACCAAGCCGTGCAAGCAGGACTCCTGTGATGCCATCACTGTGGCAAAGGAAGGAGCTGGGCAGTCCTGGCAGGGCTGCACCGTGCCCATCAGGGCACAGCCTGCCAGGAAAGTCTCCTTGCACAAAAATGTAGTTAATTAACAGAACTCTGCCCTTAAGAGACCAGAGCAGCCAGGGAAAGTGCAGAGGCTGTCTGGCTCTGGTGCCCGTGCTGCCTCCCGCAGGTGGGAGCAGCCAGCCTGTCCCCAGTGCCTCTGCCCACACACCCAGCGGCCAGGGCAAGGAATGAAGCCCTGGGGACAACATGAGAGGCTTGTTCCAAGGGCTGCACACACTGGAAAGAGAAGCAACAGAAATAAGGGCTCACTTGCTTGCCACTGTGCTATTAGCCCGTGGCTCAGGAGCCAGAGTGTTTCTGACGGTGACAAACTCCTTCCCTGCAGCAGCGCAGATCTGTGCTCCCATTCTGTGCTCATGGATCAGCCCTGGTGCTTCCAGCAGCCACAGACAGCCCTGTGCCCCGTGCCCCAGGGCAGGCACTGCCCCTGAGCTGGCAGCTGCTCCCCAGGGGCACTGGGGGGCACTCCCTGCTTCTGTTCATTGGGAACGTGGAAAAGGGCTTATCCTGGGCTGAAACCCTCCCTCACAGGCACAGCTCCATCCCATCACCTGCTGTGTGCTTTTCAGCTGTGTTTGATATAACCAGTGTGCACTTCTCTCTATTTTAGAACATCATTTGTCATGCTGTTGGGTTGGCTTGAATGTTATTCCACAACCAGTCCATTGGAGGGATGGATCTGATTTAAGAAACCAATCTGTCTGAGAAAAACCACCTCCAGTTCCTGTCAGATGTGATCTCTCCACCGTGATCATGTTATTTCTCACTTACATTATCACCAATGCAGATGTTTATCAGCAGCCCATGGTAAAGCAGATGTGAATCTCAGTCTCTCTGTGAAATGTGATCCCCTTCAGCCCCAGCTCCAGAGGGATGGCAGGAAGGGGGATTGCTCACAAGCTGTGGAGCACAAACCCCTCAGTGCTGCAGTGCACCCCACACCTCAGCAGGTGTTCCCATATTAGGAAAAGAGTTTCAGTTTCACCCCTGAGCATTTAAGGAAGAAGAACCAGAAACTTGGATGCCCCTTTCACCATAACTGGCCCAGTGCCAGCACAAGGGCACCTGTTGGATCCTTGAGCTGTTCCTCAAGGAATGTTGTTGTTTGCTATTGGGCACCAAGCCAAAAACCCCTCCTAGGTCTTTGAATACTCAAGAGAGAGCACAGAGATTCTTGGGGCTTTTTGGGGTGTCTTAGCAGGTGCAAGGGACCTCCCTGCATTGTGCACAGCTTTTATTCTTTTGATTTGTATTCTTTTGTTATTTTTGCTTTAATTGAAACCTTTTTGCTTTTTCCATACACCTCCTATCAGCTGTCTGGGTAATTATTCTTAAGCCATTTCTGAGGCTGCAGGCAACCCTCAGAGCTTGATACACCCTGGCCTCACTGTGTCACTGCTGCAGCACAGCAACTCCAATGCACCACGTGCTGAAAGAGCTGTGAACACACCTGGAAAAGGGGGCTCACCAGAGCCAGGGAATGACACCCGGGGCAGGAGTACACTGGCCACTTCCCCATGGGATGTGACATCCGTACATTATTTATGTGCTCGCTCAGGCTGCAGCCATGTGGTCACTCTGGCTGTGGCCATGTGGTCACTCAGGCTGTGGCCATGTGGTCACTCAGGCTGTGGCCATGTGTGGTCACTCAGGCTGTGGCCATGTGTGGTCACTCAGGCTGTGG
>WEIU01024785.1:290113-303084 GCA_013389925.1 Aegithalos caudatus
GCAGCTGCTGTGCTGCAGACCCCCGGTGCCAAGTTTGAGTCAAGTATTCCCAGCGTAGGAATCCACACGTGAAACAAAGGAAATGGTGCGAGGGGAGGAAAGGATGGAGGCACACAGAACCCCGGGAGGTGCCTGCAGCGATGACAGCTCCTAAGAACTCAGACACGGCCCGGGGGTCCTGCTCCCCGTCCTGCCCACACTGCAGGCTCGCTGGGATGCTGGAGCAGCCCTTGGCACCGTTTATTCGCAGGGCCGGGTGTTTGTGGGGCTGCAGGGTCTAAAGGAGATCCAAAAGCAGCTGGTGCCGCCCGACCCCGAGAGCCAGCAGTGCCCCCAGCCCCGCCTGCCCCGTCCCCGGCTGCCTGCGCTCCCCGCAGCCTCTGCTGCCCAGCCCGGCAGGGACTGCAGCTGACCAGAAACGCGAGCAAAGAAAAAGTATTTACACTGTCAGTTTTTTTAAATGTCTTTTTTAAGTGTTGGCCCTAAGCTAGCTATATTGACAGCAATCTTTAATCCTAAAAGTGAAGATATGGATATATAGTGCATTAATTTTCTCAGCTGTCTTGTTCCATCCTCAAAATAACAGGAAATGATGACGCATGTTGGGGAGCAGCAGCATCAATTTATACTGAGGAAAGTAAATCCATTCTCAGCTGCTGAAACTCATGGGACTGTTACTTCTGTCAAACATGTGAACTCTTTTTCCAAATGAAATCCCATTTTCTAAAAACACCTCTCACTAGGATGTTCTTTTTCCTTCTTCCATGTCTGTTTGATTATTTTCAACTACTTCTAATCGGGCAACAATGAGATCAGGAGAGAAGTATCTGGAGGAGAAAACAAGGTGGATTAAAGCATTAGGGCTGTAGAAAATCAGAAAAGATTAGGAATTCCAATTTATAGTCCCAGAGGCTAATGCTGCTGAGAATGGCAAGAGCAGCTTAATGGGCTGATGTGAATGGCATCAGGTTAAACTTTCTTGTCTCCCTAAATCCATTTTCCTCATCTCCTGTTGTTACCCAGATACCACTATTTTTTTTCTTTTTTTTTTTTTTTCTTTTTTTTTTTTTTCCCCCTGCTTGAGAAGATTCAGACCATGAGCTAAGAGCATATTATGTAAAGAGACATCTGGTGTGATTTAGGGGTATCTCCTGTTGAGAGTCTGCTCAGGGTTGCTCTGGGCTCCAGTGACCAGGCTCTGGGGCTGTCAGGGTTCCCTGTCTGTCAGGGGTGCAGCCCCAAAGATATCTCAGCCAGCCTTTTCCACAAATCTTATTCTTGTGCAAAGCTTTAATGCTAACAGAAATTCCTTAAGAAAACTGAAAATACTTCTAAAAAGTATTAAATATGGCTGAAAAAGGACACAAACCTCAGCTGGATTCCAGGGTACTTTAAGAATTAAAAAGCATTTTTCATGGAATGATGACAGGAGCTTGTTTCCTGCATGGAGAGTTTCCTGGGAGCCCGCAGGGCTCATAAACTCCCCGGGGTTGGATATTAACCATGACTGTACAGCCTAACAGAAGGAATGGGGAACAGGTAAAGGTGTTCCCACAGAGAGCCCCGATGGAAAGTGAAAAAACCAGCACAAAAGACAAAAGGTGATGGGACCAAGGCTGTGTGCCAGGCAGTGTGAGAGCTCTGGACAGTGTCAGCAGAGAGAGCAGCGCTGAGTTTGAGGTGGGAGAAGAAGAGGGAGAGACACAAAGGGAGGGGCAGGAAAACTGCAGCCATGTGGGTGTCCTGGGAGGCTGGCAGCCTTGGCCAGTGCAGGTGTTGGCATGCTGCCATGTTTTAGACCCCTCCTCAATATCTTCATTGTGTATTTCAAAATTCAACCTCCAGAGTAACCAGCAGCAATATTGCCAATAACAGCGAAGGCTAATGAGGATTTTCCTTTTCTATAATTTCTATTTTTCAGCTCCTATGCTTTAATTATAGCTGGCAGTTCCACAGAGCAGGGGTCATGGTGTGGGCTGGGAGAAGCTGCCTCTGGCCCCGTGCTGGAGCTGCAGCAGCCACGGCCGTGGCAGGGGGCCCCGAGCCAAGGGGAGCTGAGCAGCAGCTCCACACAGAGCCCAGCTGGAGCACATCGCATGTGGCAGGCAGGAATCAAGGCACCTGTCAGCAAGAAAATGACAGCAGTGGCACTCACTGCTCCATCTCCTGTCCCCAGCCCTCCTCACACAGGGCACGTGGCGAGGGCTGCGCTCCAGGCAGGGCTCGGGGCCACACTGCCCCAGTAACAACGTCTGGAGCATGTCCAGTCCCACTTTCCTCATTGTTTCAAGCCTCACATTTCAGCCAGTGTTTATTTAAATTGGTTGGTCATAACAGAGTTAATTTGTTTGAAGGCTGAGCCAGAAACTCTTGGCAGCTGGACAGGAAAATCTCAAACAAACAAACAAAACCTCCTTAAACTCTAGGCATTGCTTAATTCTTCAGTCTTAAGTACAAAACACCTTAGAGAAATCATCAGTTCTGTAAGAATAACGAGGCCAGAGCTGTTTCATTCCAAGATAGCCTTTGGGTTTTGGGGGTGGTTGCTGTGGGCACAGCACGGGCTGGACCTGCTGGCACTGAGTGCCACAGAGCCCCGGGCACCTTCCCCATGGCACAGGGCATGCCTTGGGACAGCCAAGCAGAAGCACAGAGCATCTTTTCCTCTGCACTAATAACAAGAAAAGAAAATAAAAAGCACAACCAGCACTTTCCTGTCCATTCTCCAGGAGCACAGTCTCTTTTTGGTGATGGATGTGAGTGCATGCACACACAAAATCGAAATGGGAAACAAGGAAGTGAAATTGGCGTGAAGAAAACATTCAGTATTTCCCTTTGGAATGTTTTCTACAGAAGTACCCAGCTTGTGGATTTCATGCTGATTTGGTTCTGGTGCAGACTGAGATTGATACACTGATTTTACACTGAGGAAGTGCTATGATAGCCAGTGAGGTGGAGGAGCTTATCCAGGAATCTCATCTGTGCCAGTGCTGGGATAACCAGCAGACAGCACTGGGGACTCTGGGGGCTCTGGCTGCTGCTGCAGGGTTCAGCAATGTCCTGGTCTCCCAGAGAAACCTCTCAGTGCTTGGTGATGCCAACAAACATCTGTCAGGATCCAGACTGAGAATCCCAGTCTGGTTTTACCTCTGCCCCAAGATACTTCTTGAACAAAGTTTTCAGAAAGAAAAGACTAATAAATCAAGACCATACTTCTCCAGGCCCTTCTCGAGGGAGCTGGTTAAAATTAGCAAGGAATGTGGGCCGGAGGAGCCCTCCCTCCGCCGCAGCAAAGCCACGGCGCCGCACCGAGCCCAGCCCGGCTCTTCCAAAAAAGGCCACGAGCAGCTCTGGGCCCTGGGTCCCCGTGCTCCCCGGACAGGTGCTGCCCTTCCCGTTGAGAAATGAGAGGCTGACTCCAACCTAAATACTGGGAAAGGAGTGGGATGAGGCGTCCCTGGTCCTCGTTGGCCTCAGGGGTTTTTCTACATCGCTAAATATTAACGGATGGTTCAGCCCAAACAGTTGAAGGGAGGGTGCTGAGACCACCAGGAGCTCCCTGCATCCCGGAGAGGAGGGTGATGGAAGGAGCACCTTGGCCGTGACAACAGCCACAGCATGCAGCAAGGTCAGGGAAGTGTCCTCTGGATGTTCCAGAGCAAGGTCCTACAGTCTCAAGCACGCAGTAAAAATCAGGGCAAAACATGTTCTTGCAATCCTGGTGGAGCCAAGAGTAGGGTTTGGGGAGGTAGGGACAGGCCAGGTGGCATGGTGCTCAGACATCCCCAAGACACCTGCTCCCAGTGCAGGGAGGGCAGCAAGGGCCCCCAGAGGCCTCCCAGAATTTCCTACTTCTGCTTGCTGGGAATTGAGCATGAGAGTGGATGTCTGGCTGCTGCCTAACCTCAGTGCCCTGGCTGGCACATCCTGCTCAGCACACAACAAAGCCACCAAGTGCCCCGACCTTACTGCTTCAAATGTCACACAGAACCAGATCAACTCTGCTGAGCAGATGCCCAAATCAAAAACTGCATGCCAGATTTTCCTGCCAGTTTCTGGGTAACAAATAATCTTTTTTAAAAATGCTTTCATTTTTCTTAAGAAAAGACATTGATGGTGGCACCTTCACCATGAACAGCGTTCAAGGCCAGGCTGGACAGGGCTTGGAGCAACCTGCTCTAGTGGAAGGTGTCCCTGCCCATGACAGGGAGTTGGAATGAGATGAACTTTGGGGTCCTTTCCAATCCAAAGCAGCCTGTGATTCTGTGACCAATTCTGTGCCAGCTACAGGTGGCCAGGTGGCAGTGCCAGCTGCTCCATGTCTGCCTGCCACGTCACACAGCTCACCCAGAGAGGGCAGGAAACGTTGAGAGGTGAAAAGGGTCAGGATCATCTGCAACATCCCCTCAGTCTCCTCTCCTCTCCTGCTGCTGTGGGGTGAGCCCCTGAGGCGGGCAGGAGGTGGCACTGCCCCTCCCTGTCACCGCAGCACGGTGACGTGGCTGCCACACGCAGCCCGCAGGCACCCCTGCAGCTCCTGCACAGCCCACGTCTGTCTCCTCCAGGAGTTCAGAGCAGGAGCCCAGCCCTGAGCAGGAACTCTCGGGCTCCCCTCACTATTGCCTGTCTATTTTAAGAACAGCGGATTATTGTTAATGCATCTCTTGTGTTTGGTTTCTATCAGTCGGTTTGTTTAACTAATAGGCAGATTTATTTACTGAGAGGAGGAGGAAAGCAGCAGTTAAAAGGATATGGCAAATCCAGCAAGTATTAATCTTGTCCCCAGAAAAACCACTGGCAGCACCTTGGAATTTTTTCAACTTTTCTACAAGGTCTTTAGATTGTAGTCAAAATAATGCCTTAATCTGCACATTCCCAGCTCCAAGGTCTGGAACAGGAAGGGCTTGTGCTGAAGAACAGTCTTTGCCGTAAAATGCGATGGAATTCATTGAGCAACTCGGGAACGGGTGCCAAAAACGTAATTCCCATTTATCTCAGCAGGAGATTCCTCACTGCTGCTCAGGGCCTACAGTATAGGCACTTTTCCAATTTAAAAGAAAAAATCTTCAGCAAGAGAGGACAACAATTCCAATTTAATTTTGTCTCCTCACTTTTACCAAACAGAGTGGTTCCATTCTGTTTCTTGGAGACCACTCACATGAAAATTATTCTGAAGCTAAAGCTGACACTGACAAACTTTGACCATCCTGACAGTCCCACAAAAATCAGACTGTTGATGTGAGTGATAACACACCATTACTGTACTTTATTTGGGATTAATGGTTTATAGAATCACAGATTCTCAGAGTTTGGGTTTGCAGGGCCCTTAATGCTCATCTCGTTCCACCCCCTGCCATGGGCAGGGACACCTTCCAGCAGCTCAGGTTGCTCAGAAGTAGCTGTACAGACAAGCACAGGATGTTTATCTGCCTTCTGTGGAGCCCTGTGAAGGCACAAGGTTTGAGCAATTCTAAAGCCTCCCTTCTCTCTGGGCTCACACACCGTGGGGCGGGTCAGGGAGGGGTGGGACCCTTGCTCATTTTCTGAACCATTTCCCTTCTGAGTGCCCCAGGACACAGCTTTGCATCTGGGTCAGCATCCGAGAAAAGTGAAATTCATTTGTTCAGAACATAAAACAACCATTTCTTTGCTCACGGGATTTGTCAGAGAGCTGCCTTTCTCCTTCATTTGCTTTACAAAATGTTAATTTTGCTTAACCACCAACACACAGAATTTTATAAAAGAGAACCATTTTATTCTCATTACAATGTTTATGTTAGGAGGAAGAATGAGCAGCTTTGTGACAAGAAAACATCTGAGTTTTCCAAAGAAGAGAGGCAAGCTGGCTGTCACGTATTGTTTTGCCGTTCTCCTATTTGCATGTCAGCGTGATCTTTGTTAAAGGTTTGCAAATGAAACACTTGAGATCCATTTTTAGGCCCCAGCTGAGGGCAAGGAGCCCTGGCCAGGGACACCCCAGGGGTGGGAGGACACGGTGCCACTCTGCTCCCGTGCCATGGGCAATGCCAGGCTGGGGCTCGCCCCTCTCCCTGCAGCTGTGGGCGTGCTGGGCTCTGAAGGAACATGGATTTGCCCACAGCCTTGTTGCAGATGTAGAGCTGAGCAGCTGTCTGGTGTCATCTGTGAGAACCTGTTCTCTGTATCCCTGCTCTGTTTGGCCAGAGGTTCCCTGTCTGCTGTGCTGTCTGTTCTGTTCCCTCCACAGAGGGACAAAGCTTTTCCAAGAGTGAACTCTCCACACTGCCAGTCCCCAGGCTTGGGACCACGTTTGGGACACAGCCAGCAGCACAAGGGGTGGCTCAAGGCACTCACACTGGGAAGGCAGATGGGAAATATTCCTGCCATCTGCCACCACCCTGCAGCTCAGGGGCCAGCCCTGCCCTGCCAGTGGCACCCACCCATCGGGGTTCCAGCATGACACACCAGTGGGGATGCTCCCCCTCCTCAGGCCTCAGCGGATTTTGAATATCCACCTCCCCCAGGAAGTCCAAGAACCAGCCTTGAACTGATTTGAGTCGAGTTTCAGGCTTTTATTTATTCAGGCCAGTAGTTCTTATTTCTTTGATGCTCTTTTGTGCTCATCTTTTGTACATTCATTTTACCCTATTCTGTTTTATATATTCCCTAAAGCCACCAAATCAGAGACACAATGGATTTGGATTGCTGAACCCTAGTCTTTCTGTCCATCAAACATTTACCACCTTCAGGACCTAACTGTTTCTCCAAAGAGCTGAAAAGATGCTTGCACTCAGCCCTTACAGGTCACCCTGTGCTCCCTATCCTCACAGGATCTCTTCCCCAGAGGGACAAGACTGATGCTTCCTCCTGTCACCTGCATCAGGCCCCTCTTCCTCCAGCTTCAGGCACACCAGCCAGTGTAAAACCCTGCCAGATGGGGCAGGTGAGGCCCTGCTCTTCTTGAACCAGCTAACCATTGAAGAAGGCTTTTTAATCGAGACACTAGGGATTTGAGAGGTGAACCACTTCCTCTTGGAAGTACAGAACAGCACCTGGGATGGCATCCATCTGAAAGATGATGGTGCACTGATCTTCAGAAACACAGTCAACTCTCCTGGCAATCCTGATTATGTGCTAATTTTGGCTGCATTTTTTCTGCTCTCTTTCACCCTCATTTTCTCCTTGTACCCCCTACAGTTTCCCTCTATTCACTTTGTTCCTCTCCCAGGAATGCTGTGTTGGAAGAGCAGACTGAACCTTTACACTGGTACTTGTGAATAAATGTCTGTGAGAATTTGCTACCTTCCAGCAGTTTTAGCACATCTCTTGGGAAGTGCTGTCTGTGTGAAATTAACAGGCACCACCTCAGCTGATCCAGCAAACCACATCTAGGGAGAAGTTACCTTCTTTCTGTAAGTATGCAGAGTCCCCTTGATACCAGTTTTTGTTTGCCTCTTTTGTTATTTCCTGTTTACACAGGCTGATAACTGAGAATCAGTCCCGGGACAACAAATGGTGGGAGGGCTGGCTGTCCCTGATGGAGCCACAGCACCCAGACATCAGCCACAGCTCCAGCAGTCACCAGCACTTCTCTGGGGAAAGGCATCTGTCACACCACTCTGGTTAGTATTCCTTCCAGCAGAACTAATGCAGACATCTCTGCAAAGTTTTTTTAGGCCTCTTTCCCAATAGCTCTTTGAAGGAAAATACTCCAGCAGCTGAGCAGTGGCTGGATGCAGAGGCATGTAAACCAGCCCTGAGAGTGCCAAAACAAACGAGCCCGTCCAGTGGGAAAGCTCAGGCCTGCATCCAGGGGTGAGTCCTCCTTCCCTGCACAGATCCCTGCCAACAGGCACACGTTCCCTGCAGCACAGCTGGCTTTGCATTCACTGGGTGCTCTGGAAAGCCACAGTCCCTGACACTCAGGTGCACTTCACTCCCCTCTTGCTTGTCCCCTCCTCCTGAGAGAACACAAAGCTGAACAGAAGGGAATGTGCTAAGGGTAGATTTATGTTCATGCATTAAAAAAACACACAGGAGAAAGAAACAACATGAGTCAATGGTAAAGGAGTTGCAGAAAAGAGCACAAAAATAATCTCCATGACAGCGCCAGCATCAAAGGCTGTGTGAGGGAAGGGCACAGAAGGTGCCATTAGACACAGATGAAAGCGTACCTGGGAAGGGGAGACAGGAGAAAGCAGCAGAGCTGGGTCACAGCAGGTGTGGAGGTGTCTCCTCAGGCACTGAGAACCTCATTGCCTGGAGAAGTCACAAGAGGAGAACAAGCCAGGCTGAACTGCTGCCTCCCTCTGGGAAAGGAGGCTGAGGAACAAGGCAGTCTCTGTAAGGTTCTCTTCCCTGCACAGCCATGGACGAGCTTTTGGCTCTGCTGGAACATTTTTTGACCCATCTCCTGTGGAAAACCCCACAGAAACAAAGGCAGGAGCCCAGTGTGTGTCACAGCAAGCCCGAGCTCTGCTGGGCACCACTCTTCCTTTGTCTGAAGCCAGAATTTCAAACCCCACACCTCGTGTACTGCATGAGAATGGCCTCGGTGCTCACAGCAACACAGGGTTTGGACAGAACAGAATTGTTTAAAGAATATCTGGTTTATATAAGTCAGAATTTAAAAAAAAAAAAAAAAAAAAAAAAAAAAAAAAAAAAGAAAAAAAAAAAGACTAATTTTATTTGTTAACATCAGCACAGTGGTAAGTGCAGGAAAGAAATGGCATATCTAAGGACTCAGGGGAAGGTGGGAGGGGCACAACCCAGGAATACGTGGATCTTTTTGCCAGAACCGTGGGTTGAATCTTCCTATTTAAATATGTTGTTAATGTCTATATATAATTAATTTCTAACTTGGTCACCATGGCAGCAATGGCAGGCTCACATGAATGAAAATAGGCTTCAGCATAGATGAGACCAGAGAATAGCTGGATGTTGTTTTTGCCATCTCTGTTGGTCTTGGATCCACTTGTTCCCAGGAGAGTGAGTTTCCCCAGCAAGGGCTGATTCCTTTGCCAAGCTGCTGGGAGCTGGGCACCCTCTGCCTGCCTGGGATCCTTTCCCAGACATGGCACAGAGCTCTTTGTCAGCACATTGAATTTAAGACCCAGACTCAGCTTTATTGCCATCTTCCCAGGTTTCTTTCTGCTGCTGGTCAGCAAAGACAAATCTGCTCCACAGCAACACAAAATCTCTGCCTTGTTTGTTTAGTTGGCACCTGTGTAAGGAGAAAGTGAGCCCTCATCCTGCGTCCCCCTAAATCCAGCAAAAAAAGAGAATCCTGCCAGGCTCTGGAAGCAGAGGGCTGATAGTCCCCAGGGATATCACCCAAAACATCATTTCCAAACCTTCTGCTGGGGATCTCAGAGGAGGACAAGGCAGGAAGAAGGTGATGATGGCACAAGGCTGTGGTCTCAGCTTTGGCACTGGCCTCTAACCCCCTCACCATCCCTCCCATTCAGTCCTGTTTTCAAGGATGGAATATTCACAGCTGGAGAGGGGAGAGCACAGACACCCTTTGGAACAGCTGAGTAGCTGGGCATTAATTAAAACAAATCTAGGGATATTAAATTATCTGTGACTGGTTAATGACACTGCAGAGAGCTCACCAGTGAGAGAACAACACTGTTGTCATGGGCTTGTGGCACTGGCAAGGATGGCAAGGACAGACACGGATACCTTGGACACCAGGATGTTCTTCACACAGAAGGAAAACCCCGAGTTGTCCCTGGGGTCCTGTAGGGAAGTGTCTGTCTGTCTGCAATGCTGGGGCCACCTCAGCATGGAGGGGACACCAGCAGCCTCTCTGCTGACACCATCTGAATGCACGGAGGGAATGGGGCTTCCTCTCACTCTCTGCTTGACTTTCTGCTTGAAGGAAATTTGGTGGAAGATTTATGTATCTGCATTAACGTAAACATAGTGGAAAAGGAAGTATACACCAAATGGAAAGAGAAACAGTTTTCCAAAGAAGCTTTTTGCTGAGGCTCATCTAAATGAATCAGCCACCCTTGGCTATCCAGGGAAGGTCCAGGGGGGAGTTCTTTGCTGGGGGGTCACATGGTCACAGGATGCTGGGGATTTTAGGGCTGCACTCAGGAAAAATGATTGAGATCAGACTCACCTGGGATTAGGTAAATAAACTTCCCTGTTCTGCAGAGAGAGAGGCTGGATGTTCCAGTCACTAGGGGGAAGAGAAAAAAATAGCTGTAAAGGAAGGTGGTGTCAGCCCTTCATCCATCCCTAAACCAGCGGTACCCAGCAGCAGCAGCAGCAGCATTTCTGGACTGTCAGGGAGGGGCTTTGGGACAGGGATTATCCCAGGACAGCTCATTGTCAGTCTCAGGGCCTTGTTCCTGGGCCAGGCTGGCAGCTCAGGGTGGAGGAGCAGCAGGTCCATGGATCCCTCTGCCGTGTCAGCTCACGCCGTGCTCCTGGCAGGGCCCCGGGTGCTGCTGAGGAGGGCAGAGCTCGGGGCTGTCTCGGGGCACTGCAGCCAGGGGAGGGCCAGGCTGTGCCCCCCACCCTGCCAGCCCACAGAGCCCCCCTAGCTCAGGCTCTGCTCGTGTTTCACCAGCCCCTGTGGCCTTGTGCTTTCCTCCCTGCTCGGTGTCGGGGCAGTGGTGCACACACCAAATCCCCAGACTGCCAGTTATGCAGCCAGGCAAGGGGGGAAAAACAATATTTGCTTTTTTCACATTTTTTGACTAGTTTCTAGGAAATGGAAACAGAGTTTTATCAGAGGTAAATTTGCTTCCATGACCATGAAGGTTTCTGCCAGAGGCAACTGCAGTCTCTCTAGGAAGTGAAGTTCAGCCAAAGGCTCCTCTTGGCTTGGTTTGTTTTCCAGACACACTGCACTAGTTTTTAGTCTTTTAACCAATTTCCCTGTAATTTGTTAGGGACTGAAGCATATTAATCACTGCGGGTTTCACTGAGGAGAGGAGGCAGGAGGTCCTGCAGGGATGAGCACAGCCAGGAGGGACCCCAGGCACGGACACAGGGACAGCACCCTGAATGGACAGACGGACACCACCCTGAATGGACAGACGGACACCACCCTGAATGGACAGACGGACACCACCCTGAATGGACAGACAGACACCACCCCAGCAGACGGACAGACAGACAGCGCTCTCCGGCCCAGGCTCAGTCCCTGGGCAAGGCTGCCCGGGTTAGACCTGCTTCCCATTTCCCTGTCTGCTGAGCAGGGATTAACGAGGTGATAACTTGGGCTCCCCAGCACAGCGCCTGGGCCGCAGCCCAACGCACAGAAAGTGAAGCACCAAACTATTTATGTTCCAGTTCCTACAGCTATTTTTAATAGAGCTTCAGAGACTTGCCGTATTATCCTGCGTTTTTAGCGTCTGCTTCTTTTCTTAATCTCATTTCCCCTGCCCTTTCTTTATCTTTGGATCAATTTATACCATCCTTTTTATCATGCTCTAATCAGAACACACTTTATGATTTCAGATAAATGTAGTCATGGTAATTTTCCACTCCATTTAGGTCAAGTCAGGATGAAACAATTTTTTTAAATCTTATCTAGTAACCACCAGAAATGGCTCCTTGTTAAACTATCTGTCCCCTTGCTTTTCTAACTTTATTAGATTTTAATGCCAATTGTCAGTCTCCTTTTTTGGGTTCTTCAGGAAATCGGTTCTGCACTGAAAGCCACCCTGTCAGCCCTGGGGAGAAAGGTAGGGTGGCCCTCTTCCACCCCTTTGGTCCCACAGGCACAGCCATCCTGTGAGAAGGCCATGTCTGGGATTTCTCCATTTGGGGGGCCTGGGAGGGTGCTTCAGCAGCTTTGGGAGTGGCAGCACAGCTTGGGGAGAAATCCCATGCCTGAGCTCTGTCCCAACAACACAGCCCAGGCTGTGCTGCAACGGGGGAGCTGTGGGCACTCCTGGTGACCCTGCCTGGGTCTCAGTGTATGGGACAGGACTGCTGGCATGTCCTGTGGCCTTGGCTGGGGCTCCACTTGCTCTCTGCAGCCAGATGAAATCTGCCTGGCTCTTCTGAAGTATTTGGAGCAGGACTTTGTTAGCTTTGGGTGACACATGCTGTCTGAGGTTTAATAACATCACTGAAAATAACATTACTCAGCTTTGCGCAAGCTCACAGAATGTTAACAATCATTTCATTTCATCTTGCACGATTTCAAAAGTATTTATGCGCCAAATAAACAAAATAATAAGCAAATAAAACTGCTCTTCAATTCTGTCCTCTGAGGATGGCATTGGTTCCAGCTTTGAAGTGCAAATACCAACCCCAGAGCTCCCACTTCCTTGCAAAGGTTAAGAACACATTTATTTATTTATCTGCTGCTCCTGGCTGGCTGGAGAAGGGCAGGAGCTGGGGACTGGGATTGGGGCTCTGGCACAGCTCAGTCCCAGTTTGGCTACAGGGGCTTTGGAGCTCTGCTGGTTATGTCCCCTTGCATTCAGTTCATTTTCTCTTTACATTTGAGGGGCTGCTTTATTGAATACTGTAGCTATTGGCAACAACGCGTTTGAGACTTCTGAGGATGTGTGAAGTGAGAGCGGAAGTATTTGGGATAAACTTTTTTAAACCTCAGTGTAATTAGGGTAATTAAACATTTTGACTTTAAAATCTCAATTGGACTTTTGGCCAGGGTGCCCTGAGGCTGGACAGTGGAGCACGGGATCCTCTGCCGAGGAGGAGCTGGACAGAGTCTGGGGCACCAAGGGAGCTCTGGCAAGCGCCAGCTCCTGCTCCGGGGGACCGGGCAAAGCTGGCCTGGCCCGGCCGGCACAAGGGGAGGGGAAGGAGGCTCCGTTTTGGGGCAGCTCTGAGCTCCAGGGCCAGCCGGGAGGATGCAGCGCCTCGGGAGGGATGCGCTCACGGACTGCCCCGGCCGGGGGCTGCTCTGCCCGGCCAGGCTCCCCCCGGCCCCGAGGGCACGGGCATCCCTCGGGAGCCACCCTGCTGCCTTGGCCGAGCTGCTCCCGGCCCGGCTCAGC
>WEIU01024785.1:311251-321558 GCA_013389925.1 Aegithalos caudatus
ATGGAGGAGTGATGTCAGGCGGTGGCAGAGGAGCAGCCTGGGCCCAGGTGCAGAGGGAGCAGAGATGCCGCAGCACCGGGGCCAGGGCGGTGCGTGCCGGGCTGAGGGACCTGAGCCAGCGCTGCCAGCATCCCACGTCCGGGCAGCTCCAGGGCTCTCCCCGGTGAAGGTGAGCAGTGGCGGACACTGAGATCCGCTGCCGAGCTTCCTGCCCCCTGACGAGTTTTCCTTTGGCTGCAAAAATCTAAGCTATGAAATAGAAAATGTAATTGCCGTAGGACTCCTGGTTGTGCACAAACGATAACCTGGCATATGTGTGCAGGTGTGGGTGAATAAAACCCTCACCTGGTGTTAATGTTTGCACGCTGGGAATTATAAGGAAAACCCCACAGTGACTAATGACACAGGTATTCAGGACTAGAGCAAATAGCTGTGAATGCTGATTGAAGCAATCCATTGTCTCCACCAGAGGCTGAATAAAAGTTTGTCTTTGGCTCACTCTGAAGCTGTCATACTTTAAATAAAGTGGCACAGTTGAACGTGAACAATTCATTGGCATTTGTTGTCAAGATCAGTGTAATTCTCTTATTTTTTATTTTTTTAGGGGATCCTTGCTGCCCAGCTGTGGTTCCCAGCTCAAGCAAGGTCTATAATCTGAGGTTTTTGGGTCTGAAAGACCAGCTCCCATCAACCAGGAGTCTCTCTGGGGGTCCCCCCCAGGGCACGTTGCTCACTCAGAGCCCTGGCCGTGGTGCATCTCCCGTGGCCATTCATGTTCCATGTGGTTCAACAGGGGTGTGTGTCCTCAGCATCATCCTGGGCTTCATCCTTGGCTGTGCCTTCAGTCATCTCTGGAAGAGCTGCTTCTTCGTGGCTGCCCAGCTCCCCACTATTAACAGGATTTAGCTAATTAGCTGTGTGCAGTGCTGTTCTCCCTCACCAATGTAAAGGGTTTACTATTTTTATCTGACTCTGGATGTTTTTGGTTCCTAGGGGATTAAGGTCATAGGGCACATATTTATTCAGATGCTGGAATTCTTACATCGTTTTTCCATTACTCAGTTGGGAAGGAGGAGCCTCAGCCTTCAACTCCCTCTTCCTCCCCTCTGGCTGCTCGCCCTCCCTGCTCTGCATGGGAAGCCATTTCCTCTGAAACAAGAATGTTCTCTACTTTCACTAGTGCTACAGAACCCAAACAGATTATTTTTAAACACAAGTGGTGTCCAAGAGAGCAACAGAGCCGTGCAGCCACTCCACACACTGCCCTGTTGTTTATCTGCAGCAGGAGAGTTTATTCTAACGCATTTTTGAAGCTATTGCTTCCATATGTTGCTTGAAAACAAGGATTCTGCCTTGCAGGACAATGCTGTTTTCCTTCAGGAAAGCTCTCCCTGGGTACAACCCCCAAGCCCCTCCACACCTGCTTATGGTATTTCAGTGATCCCAGTGCTTCAAAGTCTAGCCTGACAATGTTCCTGATTCACACACACCTGTGCTGAGCTGAACCCCACAATGCCTGGAGCTCGACTGCTGGAAAGGAAGTTTCCATCAATAGTTTTAACACCAGTGGAATCAGAGCATCATTTCAAGAGTTGCCCCTGCATGGCTACAACCATTTCAGGACTGGCTCCCTGATGGTGCCTGACTGCAGCCCAGGAGGGATTGACTGCTCTGTGGTGCAGAAATCACACGTGCTATGAGGCATCTTCCTCTAGTGTGCAGGATTTAAACATCCATGGGGATATGACAGTGCCCAAGGGAGCAAGGCTCAGCTTTAGAACTGAATCTACTGCAAAAACACTGAGATCCATGGTGAGCCTCAGACCCTGTAGGGATTTCTCAAAGAACCTCAAGCTCACCTTTGATGATAAAATAATTTACAAATTATTCCTCCCATCTTCCCACATAGAAAAGGCCAGGTTGGACAGGGCTTGGAGCAACTTGGCCTAGTGGAAGGTGTCCCTGCCCATGAGAGCTTCAAGGTCCCTTCCAACTCAAACTATTCTGTAATTCTATGATTTTATGAAAACACACAGGCTGCTGGTCTTTAAAGCCTGCATCAGCTCTGAGTCTTCTTTCTATCTCCTTCACACTGTAAAATATGCTACAAGATGAAAATGATTGGGCAGAGGAGACAGAGAAATATGGTACACATTTAACAATAATATTTCTATATAGAATTCCATAGTGTATTGAATCTATTTAATGAGTTTTCTAGATTAAGTAGAAGTCTGGGGAATTTTTATTATAATGCCATATCCCACAAAAATATCTATGGTCCTGGGAGAACAGACACCATGTTAATCTATTTCTTTAATGTTAGGTGATTAGGTAATAGCCTTTCTGCAGCAATGATATTGACACTGTTACTCCTTGTGTAATTTAGTTTAAAAGTTCTGTTCCTCTAGGCCTTCTCCATCCCAGCTTCAGGGCAGGGTAAAAAGGGTGAAAGTGCCAGTGGCTGTGCAACCTACAGGCTATAGACCAAATTTATGGTATTCCCCATTCTTAACTCCATCAGATATTTCTATTTTTATGTATTTTGTGTGTGGGAAGCTCATGGAGGGCTGAAGATGACCAGCTCCATGAGGAACAGCTCCTGCTTTGCCAGTCTACTGTTGTGAGAGGCCTGGGCTCCCTGGTTCTGTGGGAGCTGTGGGGAGGCCATTCCTGGACCCAGATTTCCTCCAGTGGGTTTGCAGACCCCAGGAGTGATCCCAGATCCCAGTGATCCCAGACTCACTGCCTGCTGCCGTGCCTTTACCTCAGTGTCCCACCCTGGGGCTTCACCCACAGAGCCCGAGCATTTCTTAACAGCCTTGAGGAAAATCAAATTTCTAGAAAAAGTCAGGTGCAGAAAAAGAACTGGAGTCATTTTGGTGGGTGAGGAGACAGCAGGTTTGGCCTAATCACACGGACAGATGTCCAAATTACATCGTAATTCTTGTCTGAAAGAAATCAAATTCTGAGAAACAGTAAGTGGCTTCAATTATAAAGTATTGCTTCCATGTGTGAGTGATTTGCTTTTGAGATTGGGAATTTCCTTCTCATGACAAAGCCTTGGGAAGAGGCTGGGGCAGCTGCACAGGTCCCTCCCCAACCACTGCAGCCTGCAGAAGCACCAAAGCATGTCCTGGGGCCCTCTGCAGCACCTGCAGGGTGCCATCCCTGTCCCTGCTGGGTGCCATCCCTGTCCCTGCTCAGGTGCCATCCCTGTCCCTGCTCAGGTGCCATCCCTGTCCCTGCTGGGTGCCATCCCTGTCCCTGCTCAGGTGCCATCCCTGTCCCTGCCCATGGGACCCACAGGACCCCCATGGCAGTGGGACTGCCCCTGCCCCCAGGTGCCCCCATGGCACTGTCCCCCAGCAGTGCCCACCCCGGGTGCCCCCCAGAGGGGTCACAAAATGCCAGCCCTGCTGACAGCTGGGCACCAAGATGCCTGAGAGTGCTCCACAGACATCCAAAAACCATTCAGTAATTTAAAATGGCCAAAGGAGGGTTAATTCTTCTTATGATGAAAATCAACGGCCTTCTGGGAAGCAGGTTTTCAATTTTTTCATGAGGAAATTGCTCAGCAAAAATCCTTAATTTCCTTAGTGTGCCACCATGCACCTCACAGCCCCTACTCCCCCATGGTTTTTTGGGTTTTTTCTTTAATTTTAGGGTTTTGTTTGTTCTACCAGGTATAAATGGACATTATAATAAATCCAGATTTTCAAAAAATACTTTGTGATAGCTGCTGTGTGAATATATTCATGCTCAACAAACTCTGCTTTCTCCTCTGACTTCTTTCCACACTAATCCCATGACAATATGGTCTTGTTGTTTTTTTCTTACTGCTTTATATGAAATAAGGGATTGATACTACAGAGCAGAACTAGGCATTTCTTAACATCCCCCAAAGTCCCTCTTTGTTCTCTTTCTGGCAGAATCAGCTGAAAGTCCTCAGCTTTTCTTTTTGCACTCTTTTCACTCTTTACAAGAGGGAGGAAATGGTGCAGCTCCCACCTGGTCTCACAGGTAGTTATTGGATTCTGGGAGATTGTTACACAGGAGAATGACCAATGCTTTGCTGTTTAGATATCCTGCTTCTCTAACCTCTTCTATATATTTATAAAATTTTCCATTTCACACCCTTCTATACATACAACTTTTTTGCAACAGAGACTAAACTTTAGCCAAGAGCAAAGAGAGACAGCTCATCCCCAGCTGGCAGAGGCCCAAATCCAACTGTAATAAGTTTTGAATGCTCTCATCAGAAAATCAGGGTCAGAGCTGCCCTGTTGCTCTGCCAGGGAATGGCCAGGTAAAGGTTTGCCTTTGAAAGGTGTGTGTCCTCACTCTTTTACTACAATGACAGTGGGATTTAGGTACTTTTGCACTATCCAGGAGACAGAAGCCCAGTTTCACAGCCTGCCTTAGGGATTGGGACAGGGGAAGCCCAAGGTTCTCCTGTGTGTGCCAAGGCCTGGGGTGAGAAGCACTCGGAGCACGGTGCCCACCCCGGCACCACACAGTTCTGCCATGCCAAGGACAGAGGGACAAAGGCTGGGAGCATCAATGGCCTCAGGAGCTCCCTCGGGGCTGAGGGGGGTCAAACTGGAGGTTCTGCCATGCCAAGGACAGAGGGACAAAGGCTGGGAGCATCAATGGCCTCAGGAGCTCCCTCGGGGCTGAGGGGGGTCAAACTGGAACACCTGAGCAAAGCCAGGGAGCCAGGAGAGTGTGGCAGGGTCACTCACCAGCACTCTCTGTGCTGACACAGAGCCCTGTGTGAAGCCACTGCCATCCCCATGGCTCCCAGTGACACTGCCCCACACACTGCTGTCCCTGCTGTCCCTGCTGTCCCTGCTGTCCCTGCTGTCCTACCAGGAAAGCTGAGCCTGGAGCACTCAGGGGAGCTGAACTCACCATGGCAGCACCACATTTATTGTTGATTTGGAATATTCTTCTACTCAATCCATATTTGTATTGAACAAATAAATGGTGTTGCAGCTTTCCAACACCCCATGCCCAGCCTTTCCCAACTGCTGTTGCTTGGAGTGTGGCTTCCTGCTCGTGAGGGTGAAGAGAGCTGGGAAGGGCATGTGTGATTTCCCAGGCACTATCCTCCTGCCTGACACTGCTTGGAAAGGGTAGCAGCCACTGTGCCCTCCTCCAGGAGCAGCTGCACCTCGTTTATCCATGAAACACCCCAAAACAAAGTCTATACAATGCTTTAGGATTTCTCAAGGAGTGTTTACAAGGTGTGACCCTTTATGAGCTGTAAAAAGTAAATATTTGGATAGCATTTAGCAGACCAGATGGATCTATCTGGGGCTAAATCCTTGTAAGGGAAAGAACTGTGAGAAGAGAATTAAATATGAGAAACACAAAGAGGTGCAAGAAAGTACAAAAATTTCTTTTGTTTTGCAAAGTGTTTGAAAACAGGAGCAGCAAACAGTTTGGGGGTAGGGCTGTTGTTTGGCTTCTACAATAATACTTCTTTTGGCTAAAGTTTAAGAGCTCAAAACTCTCTGTTAATCTTTATTTGGCAAGTGACAAACAGAGAAAGAACCATCTTAAACACGTGTAGCTTTCCCTTTGCTGCTAGAGGAATTCCAGTAAATTTCATCTGGAAATGTGTGTGAGAACACTAAACACAGAAAGAATCATCTTAAACAAGTGTAAGTTTCCCTTTGCTACTAGGGGAATTCCGGTAAGTTTAATTTGGAAATGTGTGTGAGAACACTGCAAAAGGCGGTCAGAGATCAAGGAGCCACCAGGAGCTGCTGAGAGCCCTGGCTGTGCCTGAGAACACCTGTGGGATGCCTGATAGGAAGCTCAGCAGTACCGTGGCACAGCCAAGCTCTCCTGAATGCCTTGGTTAGTCAGCAGGCTCAGAGGCCTTAGGAGAGGCTCCAGGAAATGCAGGAACAGCCACGTCACTGCCTGTGACCCAGAGATTGGCTCCACATCCCACTGTGGGCAACCCACCATGCCAGTAACCTCCCTGTGCTCATCCAGTGACTGCTTGGCTGGAAATACATTTTAAAGGACAAAAACCCAGTTATTCACCTCATCCCCCTCACTCAACATTGGCTGCTTGCAAAATCTCTGGAGCATCCCTGTGCCTTGGAGTGCCTGTGCCAGTGACGGCAGCACAGCCCACCAGGGCTGGGGAGAAGGAAATGCCTCACACCGGCAAGTGAGGAATGCTGCGGCACAAGGAAAACCATCCCATCCCTGACCAGCAATGGGCTGTTGCAACTCCTCTGCAAGGGCCTGGATTGAGAGTGATGGATGTGTGCCATGGCTGCTGTGCAAACAGCACACACCCCGGGAACGAGGGGACAGGGCTCTGCTGGCATTAGCCCCAAACACCCAGAAGGGAGGAATGAGAGGTCATATTACTGTTGTGCATCAAACCTTTACTGAAAGGGTGCTCAGGCCTTGGCAAGGGCTGCCCAGGGAGGTTTGGAGTGCCTGTCCCTGGAGGTGTCCAAGGAAGGCCTGGAATGGCACTCAGTGCTCTGGGCTGGGGACAAGGTGGGGATCAGGCTGAGGCTGGACTCGATGAGCTTGGAGGTCTTTTTCAGGCTCAATGATTCTGTTATTCTATGAATACAGCTGACATAGTTGAAGGAGATTATCAGTGTGAACTTTTCTTATTGCTCAAGAGACTTTGGACACAGGCCCTTTAGCATGTTCTGTGTTGCTAAAAGAAGCCACCCCATTGAGCTGATGCCAGCAACGCCTCCCTGAGAGCCCCTGGGTGTCTGGCTGGTGTCTGGCTCTTACATTAATATACAGATGCTCACAAGCTGTCTGGGCACCACCTTCCTGGGGATTACACTCTGGCTCTCACAGAGTGCTCAGTGATACAGGATTCCTGAGATACTGTGGAGGTGCTGCAGAAGCAGCACATTTGTGAGCCCCCAGTTTTATTCCATGTGTATCAGTCCTTTTTTTTAGGATCCCTTAACCCATGGACTTTGTTCCCGATGGTGAAAAACACTGACACAGCTGCCCAGGGCAGTGAAGGTGCAAATGTCACCATTTGCCCTTTCCCTATCTCTCCTGATGTTGTTTGCAGTGGGACGAGTGCTGCTCCCCTGGCCTCACCTCACTGCAGCAGCTGCACGAGGCACCCACTGGGCTGCCCCTGCCAAAGAACAGCAGCAGCAGCATTTCACTTCTTGAGCAGCTGGAAGAAATTGAGTCTCACTGAAGACACCAGCCTGTGATGCCCTTTCTGCTCCGATTTACTCCTGTATGCTCAGCATAAACCACATCCCATCCACTGCAAAAATCATAGAATCACAGAATGGTCAGAAGGGACCACCCCCCGGCCATGGGGTTCAGACCAGGTTGATTGTGCTCCACCCAACCTGGCCTCGAACATGTCCAGGGATGGGGCAGCCACAACCTCTTTGTACAACCTGTTGTACTGCCTCACCACCCTCAAAGTGTACATTGTCCCTCCTGTAAATCACCCTGCCTGTAAACACAGAACAGAAACATCCAAATAGTTTCAAGCACACACTGGGAAACACTGTAGCGCACCTGGAAATTGGTTTTGAATAACAAATTCAGTAACTATATTTTATTTATTTGTTTTAAAGTAGTGTTTTCAGTGCATAGCATGGATTGCCCGATTTGCTGCTTGTTACATCCACTCCAGGAAATACAAAGGATCTTCCCATCTGGGTCACAGACCTGATCAAGTGCAGCATTTTAAAAAAAATTAAATAAGAGAAATGGCATTTGTAATGGTTATAGAAAACAGTCCATGTCTGTCAGAAGTTGCATTTGTCCTTGTTGCCTCCCTCATGGCCTGGAGTGTGAGCAGACACCACATCCTCCAGAGACAAAACAAGCAGCACCTGTGCGCTGGGCTGTGAACAGCTCCACTGTGTATCACCTGGAATTTCAGTGTTAAACTGATCAGTTGCAGCTGCCCAGAATCACAGCAAAAGGCTTTAAATACAAATGGCACTGCAGGTGTGGGACACTGAGAAGGGAGTTTCACCCTGAGGGAAAATTCTGACAGGTCAGAGGACCAATCCTTAGTGATGCTTAAAGATCTTTAGGCTCCATATCTAAGCCAAACCTGCAGAGCATTTTCCCCTCATTGCAAGGCTCCTTAGCAAAAACTAACCTGATTCTTGAGGTCTCTTGCTCAATGTTAGCATTCAAGGCAGGCACCAAGACTGGAAATACTCAGACTACACTGTCTGGGTTTTAAGTACTGGAAAACAAGGAGCTGTGACAGGAAACTTGAGGCAGCCTTAGCTAGCAGTGGTGGTTTCCCTACAGTAACACGTTGATCAGCTCCCACTGGCCTTCCACCTCCGCGTGGGAAGAGAAATCTCCAACCTGCATCTGACCCTTGAGGCCTGGGACTCAGTTCGGGGTCAGAGCTGGGAATGCTGGGGCAGGTGTGGATGCAGCTGGGGGCAGCCACAGCCCCTGCTCACTGAACAGATGCAAAGTGGCACTTCCATACCTGCTCCTATTTCCCACCATTACACTGTGCCGTCCCCTCTGAGAGTCATCCTACACAGTATGTGAAAGAAAGCATCAGCTCTACAGCACCCACTCAGGTTTAACATTCACAACAGGACACAGATCTCAGTCCTCACCTTTCACGAGTGCTTTACTCACTGCTTGTTTCTCCATTGCCACGGGCAAACTTTTACATTCAAATGGATTTGCCCAATTATTTTTTTCCCCACATAGCACAAGTACAGATCTTGTTCATCCAAATTTAACAAGTACCAAAGTATCAGCCCGGCACAATTTGCCTTGCAAACCAGCTCGTGTCCCCTCTACCCCTGCCCTGCATCTTCCATGGTGTTTGTAGTGGCTCCTGCCAGCTTCAATCATTGCTGCCCCGGGTCACTGCTGGAGCTGCCCAGGCAGCACATCTGGGCTGGTGCTGTCCCCTTTGTTTCCCCGTGGGACGTAGGATGCTGTGTCTGCCCCGTGCTCCCACACACACAGCTGCTGCTCTCAGGTACCACTGCACCTCGCTCAGCGCTCAGCGTTCCTTGCTTTAGGAAACGGCTTCGCCGATAATCCCTCATTGCATAAAGGAGGCTCTTGGGAACTCATTTGAAAATGCTTTATATATGCTGTGATACTTTATGTTCCTAAGCTTTTACCCACTCCTGTCTGTGCAGAAGGTGTGGGATTCACAGCCATCAGCCCGGGCATTGGTTGGACACGGCTGTACTTGTGTGCAGCTGTGATACCCTCACACTGCACAATTTCCTCCACTAAAGCAATTGGCAAAGTCCCCGCACATCGATTCCTCACTGGGCTCTTCGGTTCCTGTTTTTGAGCACTGCCAAACTGTTCACCTGGATGCCATGTGGATTGGGATCCCTTTCCAGCTGCTGTAATCTGACACGGCTCGCTCCAGCAACCCCTGGCTTTGATGTAATCGCTGCTGGCTGAAAGCTGTAACAGTGCCAAAAACACAACAGCAGCAAAACTTCCTTCCCCATTTTATTTTCTTTTTCCCTGTCTGTGAATATATGAAGGTACACCAGCTCACTTTTGACAGCTCTGATGGCTGCATCCACGTAAGGTCATCGTTTCTACCGTGCAATTTAATGCAGTTGTCTCAGGAGCTGCACAAAACCCTAGAAAAGACTTCGAAGAGAAGTCCAGCACTGTTCTGTGTCTCCGCATTGCATCTGTCTGTGTGCCACAGATCACTGGAGGTCAGCAAGTATCGCATGGATGAGGCAGAATTCCTGAATTTCACTATCTTTTTTATTTAATTTTATATTTACTTTGTACCTCTGACAAGGAGGGCCGGTGCTCGGGATCTGGCAGAGCTGTTGACGTTCCAGTTGCATCCCTGCCTGATAAAGTTTGCCACAGAGACTCGAGAGGCCTGACCCACGGGTTCAGTGTCACCCACGCCGTGGCCGGGCTCCCCAGCTCGGGCACGGGGCTTCCGCGCGTTGCGTCCCTTCCTCGGAGCCGCCGTGAGACACGCACCGCCACAGGGGATGTTTCACGCCAAGCTGCAAACACTGATCTATTTCTCAGGTTTCTTTGGCATAGTTACCGGGCAGGTGCCTTCCTCAGCGGGGGCTGCCGTGAGCTGCCGATGATTCTGGGGCACCCACGGGCTCTGCACGGACCCCGCGGGGTGTTCGCTCCCGGGCAGAGCGGAGGGATGCTTGGCCAGCATCGCCAACCCCCCGGTCGTCCTCGTGCGATAGAGTCCTATCGCGATGCGCGCCGGGCCCGTCCCGGTGCCGGCACGACTTCCCGCGAGCCCCGCTCGGGGGGTGGCACCGCCGGGGCCC
>WEIU01024785.1:327132-360319 GCA_013389925.1 Aegithalos caudatus
GGGGCCTGGGCTCCTGTTCTGCCCAGGTGAGGGTGGTGTCTCTGGGCTGTGCAGGTGGGGGGGAGTGGGGGCCTGGGCTCCTGTTCTGCCCAGGTGAGGACAAGAGCAGCAGAGCTGAGCAGGGAGAGGCTGGTGGGAGGGGGGTCCTGCCTGGGTCTGTCCTGGCTGTGCTGCCCAGAGTTGGGGATGAGCTGGGGCTGTGGCCTGGCAGGGCTGAGCCTGGCACTGAACACTTGGGCTGCCTCATGAGGGCCCCACACTTGGGGGGTCACTTTGGGGTCTTGCTCTCTTTGATGCTGCATGATTGTGTGCTCACAGACTCAGACTTTGAGAGCAATGTACTTTTTGAGAATAACATAAAAGGCCAAAAGAAAAGTATTTTTTCACTGTTCTCTATGACAGGAACTGTAGAAATAAGTGATCTTCAACTTCTCTTTATCTGACTGCACTTTGTGCTTTCTAGTTTCTGGTTGTTTTGGTGTCTGCTTTCTGGGTTTTTTTGTTGCGGGAGTGGCCTTGTTAATTTCTTAAATGTTGTTGCTGCCTTCTGTTTGTTTGGTTTTCTGTGGCAGGCTCTCAAATGTTTTTCTTTCAGTTTCTTCCATACTCATGTTTATGTTGTATTTTAGGAGACTTTCTTGTTTTACTCCATTCTAAACTCCCTGTGCAGGAAGACCTGGCTGCGGAATAGCCCTGGCTTTGTGTGCCCTGTAGGGAGATGCTGTGGGAAGGGATTTTGGTTTGGAAATCCTTCCCTGCTGCTCTGTGCTCTGGGGATGAGCTGAGGGCTGTGTGTGGGCAGCTGTGGGCTCCAGCCCACACACACACGGTGGGGCTGCAGCAGCAGCAGTGCCCGAGCTGGCCTGTGCTGCACAGGTGCTCTCTGAGGTGTCCAGGACAAGGAGCAGGTGCTGGTACCTGGGACAGAGCTGGGACAGCCGTGGGCTGGCTGATCTACTTTTTTCTTTAAACTCCTGTGTGTGCCTTTGGTGGGTGAGGCACTCACAGCTGTGCAGTCCCACAAGGTCAGGGTCAATCCCTCCTGCTTGGACAGCAGCTGGATACGTGTCCTGAGTGGCAGCTTCCAGGGAACCCAGCTCTTGGCATCCCTGGGCTGGGCCAAGGACACCTGTCCGTGTGTGCTGGGGGTCACTGGTAACCCGTGCCCCCCTCAGAGCATCCCCAGCCCCATGCTGTGCTCCAGAGTGCTTGTCCTGCTCACCTGCAGCCCCTGGGCTGTCCTTGGAGTGACAGCCAAGTATGAGCTGCAGGGAAAAGTCCTCTTTTAGGTATAAATGAGGAGCAAGACCCAAAGCAGACATACAGTAAAGCAGTGGTACATTATTGTGCTTCCATGTATTTGCAGAAGTTAAAGCTCTAATTTGCTGAAGATGACTGGAGCAGTAACAGTACAGGCAGCACAGAGGGTGGAGGTTTCCTCCAAGATGGGGTTGTATGCTTAAAAAAAATCTACTTTTTTCTTTAGCAAAAATCCAGCATTTTTTCTTTTCAGCAAACAGTTTTACAATTCTCTGGGGAAAAGAGTTTCTGTTAAGAGCTGGTACAGTGTTTAGCCTTCCATAAGGAAGATGCTCAAAGGTTTATCTTACAAACTATCTTCTTTTTCCTTTTGATTAAGTGTTATTACTGACAACAAGAGCACATGGAACACGAGGAGGTAATAATTGCATCTTTCTTTTAATGTAGTTTTAAAGCAATAGAGTTGGCATTTGGCAGCTTGTTGGGCTTCCACAAATCACCAGTGTATCAGTTTAAGGGTTTAAAAGGGTTTAAAACTTAGTTCCCATTTTATTTCGTATTTGAATATGAAATTGTGCAATGTGGGTAGGATACCATACGAAGAAAGATTTACACACAGGTCTGATAGGTTTTTAGCTTGGACAAGCACTAGGCCATGCTTTAAAGGTTTTGTTCCTGTTCCAAAGTTCTCATCATCAGTTTTCCTACCACAAAATTTGACTTCAAAGACACAGAATACCAGTCAAACACTCAGATTTCATGATTTACATAAAAAGCTGGTCTGGTTTTTACTTACTATTTCTCTCTTTCCCCTTTTCTATTATTTATTTCATCATACTGTTTATATATTCTACCCCCATGAATGTATTTCCTCTCTTTACCTCAGACACTTTTTTTCCCTTACTGGTACCATGTGTACTCACCTCCTTTGTTAAGCTCTGCTTACTCCTCATTTATGATTTAAAGTGAGTCACTTGGAGGAGTCCTGTTGATTTGTAGCTTTGTGGGTGCCTCGTACCCATCGGGAAGGGGAGCGTGGCTGCCCTGAGCACTCACTCTGCCCTCTGCTGCAGAGGAGATCCCACCAGGTTAAACTCAGTGTCCTCTCCACCATGGGCATGCCCTGCCTTGGCATCCAGGTGGGAAGAGGAAATCCAGTGCCTGAACTACCTTGGAAACTGGCTTTAAGTGTGGCTCTGGAAGGTCTCTTCCAGCACCACTTTGGCTATAGCTTTGCTTTGTTCTCTACCCATAAACTCTTACCTTAAACTGGAGGGGAAAAAGAGAAAACATCAGGCAGACAGGTGTGACTGCAAGTCAGTTGTATGCTTTCGGTATGTGGAAGCTCTCAAAATGCATCTGTGTTGTAGGTTGATACTTTATTCGATATTCTCTAACCATCTTTCACTCTTTGTGAAGAACAGGAGGTGGTCATGGGAAAACAGCACCTTTTGACTGCAGTGGCTGCTTGAATGACCTGTCAGAGTCCTTTAGCATCCTTTTGGCACCTTTATTACTGAAGTGGCATTTTCCCCTGCTGAAATGTCCATGGAAATATGTTATTTTTCATACTGTGGAGAAGGTCACATTAAGCACAGTAATCATAATTCTGGGGAAGAGTGAGTATTAAAAGTAAAGTGTTACTTTGGCTTCTTTTCTTCTAATGGTGTATAGTAATTGTTCAACACTCTAGCACTACTATCAGTATTTGTACATCATTTTAAAATGTAAATATTTTATTTAATCACTTTATTTCCTAACACTTTTCCTGCTATTGGCAAAACTTGAAGTTAAAACATGTATTGAAGCAAACAGAAGTGTTCATTGTTCTTATATGATATTTGAAGTCAGATATAATTGATGGTTTTCATTAATGTCTTCAAGTTGTTAAGTACTCATCTTCGTGAGTCAGTCATCTGTAACAAATGATATCCTTGAAAGCAGAACATTAAAGCTCAGGAAAGCAATTAACCTGCGGTGTTGTCACAGGTTTTGGTCTGTCCTGGTACCTTAGGGTCAGTTCCAGCAGCTTTTGGGGGTGTGACTGTCACTGACACCTGGGTGTTTATTACCCTGAAGCACAGCTGAGACCTCTGGGCTGTGATTCATGGGACCATGGCTTAGGGATCTGGTTACAAGTGCCAAGGTGCAACAGGGAGAGCTTCCCTTTTCTTGTGGTTTGTGACTGCAAGGATCTTCCCTTCAGGTGTAGGATTTTTTGCAGTAAAACAGCTTCTGATCTTTTCTTGTACTGTTTCCCAAGCTGGTGAGAAGCTCTCCCACCTATATTCCTTGCCAAATCCTGCTGTCCCTGTCTCTTTTGTCTCTTCTTTTCTCTGGTTTCATCTTGGTTTCTTTCTAATACAGTTCACAGCCAGAAGCTCTAGTCAGGAGAGGCTTTAATGTCACACAGAATTGTAGCAGAGCCAGAAAGAAGATGATGGGTGACATGGTGTGCTGGGCTGCCTGCCCTGGGCAGAGGCTGGCCAGAGGCTCTGCTCACCAAAGCTTTTGGATAACATGTGGATAAAGGAGAAGAAATCCTGACCTCACACACTAGCTTTTTTCTAAGACAAACATGGTTTTGCATTTGCTCACTTCCTGCATCCATGCTGGAGGCTGCAGTCAGCTGGACAGTTCTCCGGGCTCCGTGGGTCTGGGCTTTGCTCTCCGGGCTCTGTGGCTCTGGGCTTTGCTCTCCAGGCTCCATGGGTCTGGGCTTGCCTGCTCCTTGCAGATCACTTACAGCTCCAGAAGCACTGGAAGCATGGCATTTGCTTACATCCTGCTTGTGCTCAATCTCTGAAAGGCAGAAGGAAAAAATGTTGGTTTGGGCTGGTTTGCATCTGGAAGCCATGCACTGTTCCTTTTAGATATGCCCAGGGACAGTGTACTGAATGGTGCTGGAATGAGGTGGTTTGGAGGTTTTCCCTTGCAATACAAAATACATTGTGTTAAATTAGGCTCCAAGTTGGAGCCCATAGTGCTGGGCTGCAGATCACTGTATGGGAGACCAGGAGCCACCACAGTTCAGACAGGGACTGTTTGCCTGTGTTGTGCAGCAACTGCCCAGGACTGTCCCGCCCTCAGAACAGCCTGGAGTAAAAAATAACTGCCTTCAGGGCAAAAGGTGTGCTCCAGCAGGAGTGGTGGTTTATGGTGGGAATGCTGGGCTGGGCTCTGGAAATCAGGGCTCAGTTTGTACTCAGCCACAAGCATCCTGCAGGACCCAAAGCGAGTGGCAGCAGATCCCCAGGCAGCTGCCCCTCCAACAGAGTGTTCAGGACAGGCTGCGGACACAGCGCCTTGGATCTCCTGGTAAAAGGGGAGGATTTTGGAAGGATGTTCTGAAGTTGAAGGTAGTGCAGTGGAGGGCTGTGAGCATGGTGAGCATGGCTCTGCAGCTGGAGCAGCTGTGCAAATGGAGAGCTGTTGGGGGAGCTGGACCATGTGAGCCATGGCTGAGAGCCACAGCAATGGCCTGTTCCTTCAGCTTCAGCTCAGGAAAGGCAGAGGAGCAGCTCATGCTGACTGCAGCACAGCCTGCACGGGCATGCTCCACCCTGGGGTACTGCAGGAGCTCCTGGTGAAACAGGCTCACATAATCTGAGCTGTGTGAGCCTTCTGCTTAACAAGAGGTTCTTGGCTTGCACAAGCTCAAAGCAAAACCAGCTCCCTTTAGTTAGGGAGTAAGTACAAGCAGGGAAAGGTGCTCTGTGTGGGTCTGTGCTTTGGTGAGGCTCAGAGACACTGTTTACAGGATGTGGATAACGTCACCTTCTCTAGAACGTTCAGCCCGTGGTACGAGGCCTCGCTCGCGCGGCGCAGGAGCGGCTCTGGGTGCCATGGGAACACAGGATCCAAAACCTGTTTGTTGTACTTCACCTGAGGAAGAGCTGCCTCTACATGTTCACTCCTCACTTTCCGTTCTCCACTGCATTCTTGAAAAGAAATTTTTAATTGTCCTGGAATGCTTGAATGTTTTGGCAAGGCACTGCATATGGTGGGCTCTTTGGAGCACCCCTCTACTGGGCTGAGGGCACTGTTGGCACTGCAGTGGGCTTTGGGAGCAGGACCTAGTTCTGAATTCTTTCATTAAAGTTTTTAAAGTGATTTGGTGGGAACTTGTTTTGAAGATTTTTGTTTTCGTGGTGTGGCAAACTCTCTAAGTTTAGAGGATTTACCAATCCTTTTGTAAAAGCAAAACTGATTTTCCTGTAGGAACAGTTCAGAACTGTATGCTGAACTCTGTGTTCCAAGTGAATGTGAAAAGAAATGGTATAAAAATCAGTGGAGGAAAGGCTGTACCCATGAAGTACCATCAGCCAGCATTGGCTGTGTTTTAATTACTTCAGAATTTTTATTTAAGGACAGAATTTGTGCTGTTCTCAGACTCTCTGGGCAGTGAAGACCTTTCTGTGTACTCTTGGGCTGTCACTGGGTCTAGCCCTGCAGCAGATTTGGACAAAGAAGATCCCCTTTGACAAAAGCATTGGCTGTTTGTGTCCCTGACCTGACCATTCAAAATGTTTTTAAAAACTATGTGTTCAGAATGAAAGTTTTGATCTAGAATTCCTATTCTGCTTTTTATTGGAGGAAGAAATTGAAAAACTGGATTTTTTTATATTTATTTTTAACTTCAAATGCTGCCAGGCACATGAAGTCAAGAACTGGGTGGGACAGTATGATAGGACCAACCCACGCACTTCAGAGAACTGGATGTAACCCAAAAAACTTCTGCTAAAACAAGTTTATTTTCATGAACTGGCAGAGTTGTTTTTCTGGGCTGGGAGGACAGGCCTGGTCCTGGCTCCACTGCTCACCAGGCTCTGAAGCCAGTTCTCATTTGTCTTGTGGGACACCCTTTTAGCAAAAAGGAAACAAACCCTTTTCAGCTGTCCTTACTAAATATTAAAGTATTTGTTATTTATTACCATTGTGCACCTTTTACTTATCTCAGAAATGAAAGATCTGTGGTTCCTTTCCCACTTCTTTCCTAAGTCATATGAACGTTGTGTGGATCTACTTGTTCCTGTAGGCTGTTACAATCATTGTAGTGTCACTGAAGTGTGTGAACAGAAAGTTGTCTCCCACGATGGATGAAGACAGAACTGTATCAGCCAGGTGAAGGGAGACATCCTTGATAAGTATGTGAATTTCAGTGCAAGACTTGCTTGTCTTTCTTAAAAATAATGAGGATCATTCAGTGTTGTATAATGAAAGTGCATATTAAACAGATAAGGGTAGAAACTGCTGCATTCAGAACAGTGCAAGGAAGGTCCATAAGGAAATGCCAGGAGTGGTGGTAGCCCATCCTTGGGAGCTTTGCTTGAGTCCAGAACTGCACCACATTCTGTGACTCTGTGGCCAGACATTATACATTTTTTCCTTGGTTTTATCTTTGTTTCTGATGTCATTGCTTTCCAGCACTTGCTAGGGATGACAGCATACTTCCCATACTTCAGCATTGTGTGGCAAATCCATATTCCCACTTTATCTGCATTTCTGTTATGGTGACCATTTCCAGAAGCTTTGTGGAGTGACTGGTCCAGGAACTGGATGGAACATGTGCATGCTGTCCTAAAAACTAGAGGAAAACCATGCACGTTGTCATCAGCTTATAAAGTCTCTAAATATTGTGAAAGCTTCCTCATACCCTCAGTGTGTGGGAACTGGAATCTCAAGTCAGGCTTGCAGCTCTGATGGGTTTTGTTTGTTTGCTTTTCTGTTGACATTTTAGTAGCAAATAAATACGCTGTTCCCAGTTACTTCAGAAGTGGGAAAGAGCCAGAAGACCATTCCAAGTGCCTGGGACAGTAAGAACTGTGCATCCCCACAGGGTTTACTGGCAGCTAATGTGGTATTGACCCCAAAATGAAGCTGCAGCAGAGGCACGTGCTGGGAAATGCTTCAAAAGCAGAGAAACTGCTACGTTTGTATGTTTATTTTTGATCTACTCCTGTATTTGCAGCATTGCTGGTTTTTGCCTGAAGCATGATTGGTCCAAACAACTGTGCTGAGAACCGGGAAAAGCCATCATAGGACAGAAAGTAAAAAGAAACTATTCCTCCTGATGTACGTTTTTGTTCAATCGCCACGTCACGTACAGCACAGGGACTGCCGGACACTTTGGAGCGATTCACCTGGCGCTGCCGGAGCTCCTGGCAGCCCTGTGGAGCTGTCCGGGGCCGGGCCGACCGGGCTCGCCCTCTGTGCCGGCAGCGGGGCAGGTTCAGACCCTTCCTTCCCTGTGCGGGAACGCCAGCCCTGGCTGGAGGCGACTCCGCTGCCTCGGCGCTGTTGCCGCAGCTCTGGCCCGGCGCTGGCTGTCCCAGGGCTGTGCTGAGCGGCCGGGGACGGCGTGCGGAGCAGGGGCTCCGGGGATGGGGCGCTCCGGGGGTGGTGGGGGCTCTGCCGGGCACCGAGGATGAGGAGGGTTTTGCCGGGCTCCGGGGGTGGTGGGGGCTCTGCCGGGCACCGAGGATGAGGAGGGTTTTGCCGGGCTCCGGGGGTGGTGGGGGCTCTGCCGGGCACCGAGGATGAGGAGGGTTTTGCCGGGCTCCGGGGGTGGTGGGGGCTCTGCCGGGTGCCGCGGCTCACGGGTGGTTTCCCGGGGAGTGAGTGGCACCGGCCGAGCAGGGGACAGCACAAGTAGATAGGGCGGGTCTCACGGTGCCCTGGGTGGGTCTCGGAAGAAGGCAGGGCTGGCGGGGTCTCTTGAGGCCGTGGTTATCGGCAGTGTTGTCTCTCCATCTCCCCGTTCCCTCTCTGCAAACAGAAAGCGGCTTTGCAGCTGTGGATTCTTTGTTGGGAGTCTCTGTCTCACCTGCTGCTCGAGGTGGTGGGCATGGGTTTATCCTGAAAGCCTGTGCAGGGTTGTGTCTTAGAAATGGAGAGAACCCTCTGTGCCACACACCAGGAGCTGCTCAGTTTTGAATAGTTTGTGACTTTTAGGTTCACCTCTGCAGTGGGATCCAGAAATGGGAACAAGGATTGGAGCAGAAGAGGATGGGCAGGGCTCTTATCCAGAATCACAGCCATCTCCCTGGGATGTCACACAAATACTGAAGCATTAATGTATATCCTGGGTAAGACACAGTTGTTTAAAAAAACGCCAAACAAAACCCAACCAATAGAAAAACCCCAAGCAAATCCCCAAACTCCCAAATCCTCAGACAGTTAAAAGTGAATGTTATGTAGCCTCATGCTTGGCAAGAACGTTGTTACTGTTTTTTCTTCCAAATACAAGAATTAGCCAATAGTGAATTCTCAGCTTTAGTGAAAAGCTGGCTTTGCTGAGGAGTCTGGAAATGCTTGGGTCATGTTACTGTGTTCCTTAGGGCTCCTCAGAGCTTTTGTTGAGAATTGGAGAATATGTTAGACAGCACTTCAACTGTGTTTGCATGAAATGTGCACATGCTGAGCTTCCATGTGTCACACTGTCCTAGAGGGAGATACTTCCAGCTGCTCAGCTTTTTTAGAAGATTCAATAGTAGTTAATTGAAAAATGTGAGGTGTTTTCCTGAGATCTTGGCAGAACTGAAATTCTTACTTTGTCTTCACAGCGCTTCTTCTAAAACCTCTTGATTAAATCCATGAACCTAAAAGCTTTAAGAAAATGGAAGTTCTCATTAGATGGGCATATAAGAAAGTTGGCAACTTACAAAGTTGTTTGTTAAAGTAGAAATTTCCAATGTTTCTGAAATGTGGCATTCACCAAGACAGCTTATTCGACTATTCCATGTGTTCTGGTTTTATGCTTTTTCTTGCTTAAAATGGGTATTTTCCTTTGGTATATATTTTAAGGTAAAGAATAGGAGGTGCATGGTGTCAGTGCTTGTAGAGGAGAAGTGCTCACAGCCTTCCTAGGCTCTTTGCCTGATGTTTCAGGGCAGTGTATCCCTTTCTGTTGTGCACCCAACCTGAAGCATATCACTGTAAATATAATCTGTGGGATTATGCAAGTGTTTCTTCTGCAGAGCATAAGCAAATCATCATGTGAAAATACAATAGGTGGATTTGCCAAAGCCCCATCTGGAATTGGGGGATTTACTTCCTTTGACTTTTCTGCATGTCTCTAAGCATTAGCTGTGACTTGCTATGAGAGACAAATGGGTGCTTTTTCCAAATAATTCAGTAACCCTGGATTCCAGTGGCATTCTTTAATGCATTTTGGAAATAGGTCTCGGAGAAGAGAGAGGAGAAGCTGCATTCTTCACAAAACACTCACTCCTGTGTCTCAGGGAAGATGCTGGTTTGAGTATTGTGTTCACAGTACTGAGACCCTTGGATCAAAGCCCTGCTCACAGCTCAGCCTACCCTGGAGTTGGTGGCCTTTTTGTGGAACAGTGGCCCTTCCTGGGAAGGGGCTGTCCTGCTTGGCTCGCCCCAAAGGCAGGGGGAGCTGGGTGGATGTCTGCTCCATTGTGGTGCTATCTTTGCCCCACTTCTTGTCACATTTTCCCTCTGACCCCTAAACCAAGGGATCTCTAGGCAAATTGGCCTTTTTAATAAAGTAAGTTTATGGTAAGTCATGAAAAACAGCTGGAAAGGCTGCTCTCCTTGTAGCTTAAGGTGATTGATGGAGTTATTGAATCAGTCTGGACTAACTACTACAGACCACCCAGTTGAGAAAACACTGAGTTGCAGGGTTTTTTTGGTTCTGGTTCCTGTTGTAGTCAGTGGGGCTGGGGCTGGGGTGTGCTGCACTGGCCTGAGATGTGTAGAAACAGCCCTGAGCCCAGCACTGCTCTCTCCCTCAGCACCCAGCCTTTGCCCATCAGTGCTTTTGCCACAGCACTGTGCCTGTGCCTTCAGATGGGCTCCAGCTGGATTTATCTCCAGAGTTTAGAAATGCAGTTAGTTGGTTGTGTGACACGTTTTTTGTTTGTTTGTTTCTTTGTTTGTTCGCTGGCATTTTTGGGTTTTGGGGTTTATTTTGGTGGTGGTGTTCTTTACTGTATTGTTTTGGGGGTTTTGGTTGTGTGATTTTTTTTTTTTTTTTTCCTCTATTTTGAAAGGGACTGACTTCTGATAATGGACTTGAAGAAAACGTGGTGTGAACAGGTCACAGTAAATACTGCCCCAGTGAACTGTGCTTTAAGCGAGTTATTAGAGAGGTGGTAAATCTTTTTGGTCCTTTTAATCCTCTTCTGGGTTTGGAAGGGTAACCCAGGCTCCATGGTAGTGAGTTTTCTTGGAGCAATATTCTCCCTACTGTCTTGTACCTTTCTCCTGCTTTTATCATTGCCTGTGCCTCAAAGATGGATAAAATGGAAGTCTTCATGTCCAAAGCCATGGTGCATAAATATTTCTGTAATATACTGCAAGATGTACTGGCTGTTTAGGGATCTCAAACAGGAGCTACAACTGAACTGAGCTCAGGTAGTATTTGTGGTTAATTAATATTATGGTCCCTGGAGAGCCCCAAGTATAATTGACAGTATAAATGCATTGTAAATGATAGTGTGTACTGGGGAGACAAGGTCTCAATATGGGAAAACAAACTGCTTGTAAAACCTCCCTAAAATTCAGTGCCTGATACAGAACCTGGAGTACAGCAAGTGTCTTACCTTGTGGGAAAAATGCAAAGCAAATGCCAAAGGAGGTGGGGTTAACAGAGGTTATTTAAGTGTCTGGGGCACTGCAGTGTGAGCAGAGCTGTGGGTGCCTGCTGCTGGGATGTGTGAGTTGGATTTACAGAGCCTGCCCTACAGCTCTGCTGCTCTTCTCAGAACATGCTGGGTTTTGCCTAAATATTATAACTAGGAATAGAGGTGAGATTACTTCAGGGAATGCTGCACCATCAGTGAAGTGACCGTGCTCCACATGTTGTTTGGCACATTAATTGATTAGTTAATTAATTAGTTCCCCCTGTTAGTTCCTGTGCTGTTAGGTGCATGTCACCTGCCCTAGCTCAGTTAGGCAGGAGAGGCTAAAGATGAGGTCAGCACACAGCTGGGTTTGCTGTGGAAGTGAAGGACGGCAAGAAGCAGTTCTGGAAAAGCCCATGCTCCTCGTGGGGCTCTGCAAGTGCCTGTGATGGGGGTTTGGCCCAGCAGGTGTGCTGATAAAACTGGGGGCCACAGTCCTCCAAAGTGTTCTCTCTCCAGATTGCCTGATGTTTGCTCCTCTGATAAACTGCAGAGACAAACCGAGGCAGGGAGCAGAACTGGCCTGCTTTCATTGAGTAGTGCTTCAGACTTTCACTGGAATTTATCACTGCATCTTGTTTACTTCTTGGAGTGTTCTTTGCAAACACAGCAGCATCCAATTTGGCCTTTAAAAAAGGAGGCAATTGCAATTTCTGTTCTACCTCATTTTGTTTAATTGAATATTTTTTGAAATGCGTCTGCTATCCTTGCTTGGCAAGGCCCCCTGAACTCTCTAGCCACAAGAAGCTCTGCTTGCCATCCGTGAACTGGATTTTCTTTTAGTTTTCTTTCTCAAGCTGCTGTTCTTTTTTTAAACTCGACACAGACACTCCCAGCAGTGAGGTTTGTGAGAGCAGCCGTTCTTGAGTGAAGCTGCTGGCAGCCTCTGTGAGCAGAGTGTGAGCCCAGAGCTCTGCTGCTCCGTCATGGAGCGCAGGAGATAACAGGGAAATGAAAACATGCCAGTTCCTGGACTTTTACCAAGTAACTGCTACGTTTGGTAGTTCAACAGTGCTTAGGATGAGCATGTCTAGAATAGACCTTTTTTATTTTGTCACGCAGAAAGTGTCATTTTCAAGATAGCCAAGTTTAATATTCTGCTGGTTTTTAAACTTGACAAATAATAGCTAAAGGTAAAAACCCCAAGCACTACTGCCGTATTCTTCCTTTATAATGATTTTTATTAGTTGATATGTTGCAGCCATGTGTATCTCTCATACTGATGTCAGTCCTTCCTACCTGTCAGGGAGGTCAACCACCACGTATTTATATTTAGTGAGCAAAAAGATTAAAGTGCACTTCCCAATTCTTGGATTTTCATTGTTTTGAACCCAGCCTTCAGTGTTTTAAAGCTGCTGAATCTCACAGTTGTACAGGTGGCTGTATCCCAAGGTCGGGCAAGAGGTGGGTGATGTAGGTTTTCCTGTGTTTCTGGTGGGATTCCCAGCAGTGGGTGGGAGGAGCATTGAGCTGAAGCACGGGGGCACAGCCCTGCCAGGGCCCGTGTGCCACCGGCTGGGGATGGATGTACCTAATCCCAGTGTATCAAACATTTTTAGTTTCAACTAGAAATATAAAACACATAGAAATATAAAATGATGTGAAACTGTTTATCCAAGTTTTCACCTGGACATGGCTGCTTCTATTTCTTGTATAAATTAGTGAGTTTTCATTAAATATCACACAAAAACTGTGATTGTGTACAAGGGAAGACAGGAATGGAAAGATGACAGGACTAGTATCTGTAGTATCTGTTCTTATTGGTTTATCAGCTCTGTGTTTTGGGTTTTTTAAACTTGGCTGATTAGCATGTTGCTGTTACATCTAATAATTTTTTTTCTTTTTGAGGGGAGATTTCATAAGGTTTATGTATGTAAGTAACTTCAGTGACCCCTCAAGCCTCTTGGTGTGAAGAAAACCAACAGGATTTTCCACAGGTACAAGCAGTGAAGCCAGAATAGCTGTATGCAAAGTGAAACAGCTGAGGATTGGGTTGGAGGATAAGGTGTCTATTTTTCAGGAAGGAAGTAGGAAGCACTGGAGTGAAGCTGTGTGTGAATTCTGTCACTCTTCTGTATAAGGATAACCTACAAAAGCAATGTTTTCCTATATCTGCAAATATTTATTACATTAGATGGATTGATGTTTTAAACAAAGTAAAGCTCTTGATGAAATTTAGTGTAAGTTTCCATATGGAAACTATGTCAAATATAATCAAAGCAGACAGGCTGTGGTTAGCAAGTCTTTTAAGGTTTCGATGAGACCTTTTTGTGTTAGGGATTAATATGCTTTTTTAAAGATACTCCCTGAAATGACTTTTTCTTCTCAAATTGTAGTAATTACCGGAAAAGTGATTGTGTGAAAATGATCTCGCTGCATCACTGGCTGTAAAGGACTGGCCATGTGTGTTTCAAACTCTGCCATTCCATTCCCACGCTCCTTGGGAGCCTCTCTCATGATGTTCTGTGTTACAGTGCAAGTAATGTGGATTTCCAGCTGATCCTCAAGCATGAATGCTGTGACTGCACTTAACAGCTGCTTGAAAATGTTACTGGATTTTAATTTTTTTTTTCCTGAACTATATCCTTGGACAGCTTTCTGAAAATTGATAAACCAAGTTTTATGCTCTAGTGCAATATTTTTATTGTATTTTGTTTGTCTTCATCAAGAATTGTGCATGGATGTATATAGACAGAGCACTGAATCTTTAGGTTAAGGCTGTAATGATAGAAACATGTATATGCCTCAGGTAAAACAGAGGTGGAAAGACTAACTAGAAGGCTGGGTTTGGAGTGACAGGGTGCAGTGTTTACTAACTTGTACAGTGGAGCTTTTTTTCCCATGGACTTTTGTAATGTAATTCAAGTGTTTTCAGTGCAGGGAGATATCTAGCAGCATAAAAACTGCCATTTTGGGGTTTTTTTCATCTTCCACAAAGGTACTTCTGTGCCAAAGGGCTGAAATTCTGATAAATCCTTCTCTTTGGAAAGTGGTTTCAGCAGCAGCTGTCTATGGGACATGCTGCATCTTCAGAGATGAATTCTGCAGTGAAATTGTTCAAAGCCAAAGCTCCAGGTAAAGACTTTGTGGCCAGGTACAGTGGGGTATGTTTGGGGTGCACTTTTCTGATAGAGTTTTGCTGGGCAGGAAACAGCCTCCTTCATTTGTTTGTCTTCATCCAGTCAACTTGGACAGGACTCGATTCCTGCGGTTTTTTTCTCTTCCAACCTTCTTCTGGCTTCTCCCTTCTCTGTATGGCTTTGCAAACACAGATTAGGGCTGTGCTCTGCAAGTAGCTCCTTTCATTTTCCTTTGGCATCACATGTGCTCAAAGCACAACAACCAAGGTGGCACAAACAAAATGGGTCCAGCTGTCTGGAACTGTCCCCAAGCTTCACCCTTAAGATGCAGATTTCCATGGCAGTGAAGGAGGAGATGGGATCAGAGCTTTATTAAGGCTCTGGAGAGGGTGTTGGACAGGTAACTGTTGTTCCTTTCAAGCACACAGCCCTGGGAAAGTTCCCACTGAGAGAGAAGCTTTCTCCGTGCTGGTGAAGGGAAGAGCAGATTCGACCTGTCCTGCAAGCTGTTCCCAGTGTGCCTGTCTCTCAGATGCCAGGCCAGCATGTTTTATTCATGTGTTTTGGGGTTAAGCTCGATTTCAGGTGTGCCAGCAGACAGGCTTTGCAAAGCTCTTTAGTGTTCCTCCCCTTGATTTGCAGCATAGCCTGTGGGTTGCTTTGTGCCGTCATCCTCATTCTTATCTCACCTAATTAACTCCCAGGCATTGCAGGGGCCCTTGGCAGTAATGATGCTCCCAGCTCTCCTGGCATCTGCTTTCTCTCAACAGTCTAATCTGCTGAGAATAGAAATATTTAATTTAAAAGTTCTACAGCCAGTGTATGGGAATGTAGGTGAAATTTATTAGAGGCCAGCTGTGATGTTGTGGTTCCTTTTGAACTCTGAAAGCTATTGCAGAATGTTTGTATGTACTGACAGGAATGGAGGAGAAAAAGAGACAGAGAGAGGGAGAGAGAGAGACTGCCTGTTTTAAGCTATTCAAGAATGAGAACCTCACAGAAACAGAGCTGCTAGATTTTTAGACTCTGCAGAAAATTCCTGTCAGTTGGTGTTGTGTGATACTAATTTGAAGACTACCATTAAGTATGGATTTAATGACTGGTTCTGGCTGCTGAGTTTAAGACAACCTTAGCTCTCTACCTGCTGGGGCTGGTGGCCCTGTTCCTGTGGGCAGTGTGGGAACCATTGGGAAACCAAGGAAAGAAATGATACTTGCAGGTGTGCCCTGTGTGAGGGTGTTCTGTTCTGTGCTCAGGGACAGATCTCTGGGAGCACACAAGCAGCTGTGACCCTGCTTTGGTGTCAGATGAGTTTGCACCCTTGTATTCAGTGTTTCACAGAGTCACAGGATGGGTTGGGATGGAAGTGACCTCAAAGCTCCTATCCCACCCTGCCATGGCAGGGACACCTCCCACTGTCCCAGGCTGTCCCCAGTGTCCAACCTGGCCTTGGGCACTGCCAGGGATCCAGGGGCAGCCACAGCTGCTCTGGGCACCCTGTGCCAGGGCCTGCCCACCCTCAAAGGGAAGAATTTCTTCTAAATATTCAACCCAAATCTACCCTCTGGCAGTGGGAAGCTATTCCTATTGTCCTGTCATTCCAGGCCTTGTCCCTCTCCAGCTCTCTTGGAGCCTCTTTAGGCACTGGAGGGGCTTTAAGCTCTCCCTGGAGCCTTCTCTTCTTAAGGCTGGACAGCCACAGCTCTCCCAGCCTGGCTCCAGAGCAGAGGGGCTCCAGCCCTGGGAGCAGCAGAGGAGCCTCCTCTGGACTTGCTCCGATGTTTGGCAACAGTGACTTTTTAAAGGCAAGGGGAAAGCTCCTACGCTGTCCTGTCTATGGAGTAGCTCATGTATCTGGATCTCTCAGGAATTCATAATGTGATTGATTGGCTGCCTATTTTCTCCCTTTTTCCTTTGAATGAAGAAATGTACAGTAAGCTGTCTATTAATTATTAATTGAATTAATTGTAACTCTTGTTACTGATGTACATTGTTAAAACTGGATTAAAAGTCTTGAAATCAATGGGTTTATTAAAACCAGGTCCAGTAAATGTAAATGGAGATAATATTGTTTCTAGTCTAATATTCAGGGCTTGGATGGAGATGTCTCTGTGGCGGGCTGTGTGAGGCCATGCAGAGGGATCTGAGCTGGGACAGCTAGCACTCAGCTGCTGGGGGCCATGGATTTGTATTCATTTGCTTTTTATACTAAGGATGTTCTTGGGAAATTTGGTGGTTTATTTCAAAAGCTGTTGCCTGGTCTTTTAGTATCTCTTACTGATGGTTGAAATGTCAAGCTTTCTGTGAGGCCATGCAGAGAATGTATTAATCTGGGATGATTTTTTGGTAAGTCTTCTATGCAGGGATATTTTTTCTTTTTTTCCTCTTTTTGTTGAGGTATCTCCTTTTGTACGTGTCCTAATTTTTACACAGTACCATCCTTTCTCTTAGCATTTTTTCCTGCTGTTCACATATCAGAGCAATAGAACTGTAATTTTCAATCCCTTTTACTAAAATAGGACAAATCTTTCAGAAACATACCAGTGACATTTTCTTCTTGGACTTAGAAAGATTCAAAACAGGCTCAGCTTTGCATCATGAGGAACACCGTGGCTTGTTGGATTTGTTGGGAGCCTGTTGGCACTGTCAGGAGGGCTGTGTGCCTGCAGTCTTCCTGGCTTTGAAGAATTACTGTGTTGGACAGTAAGACAGAAAATGGAATACTCTTAACAGTTGTCCCATCCATCAGGATTAATTGTTCATAAGCAAGATCATGTGTGAATGAATCGATGCCCAAATTATGCTTTGTGGAATACTTTGGAATATAAGGCAGTGCTTTCTGTGGATGTTTGCTCTAAAAAGAGGGAGTCTGCTCCCTTCTGTCAGGCAGCCAGGCTGACAGTCCTGCGGGTGGTCACCAGCCCCTGTGGAGCAGCCGTGTTGGCCGTGGAGGTGAGCCTGGCAGCAGCAGGATCTCACCTTCACCAGCAGCAGCTCTCTGGGAGCTCCATCCAGTCCTGGTGATGTGCTGTGGTCTCTGGGGATTCTGTGCTGCCATCTCTGTGGTAACCACAGCTCCGCCTCATATGGAAAAGGGATTTTTAGAAAGTAAAGTATTTTTAGCTTCCCTGACTGAGCTGCAGCAGCTGGGAAGGTGGAGGGGCCAAACCAGCAGTGGCAAAATCTTTTCAGGATTTACCTCCTCTCGATTTGAGCACACTGGATCCCAGCCTGCCAGTGTTCTGGGTGTATTGGGTCCCAATACTGCAATGGCTCTGCCTGTGGGCAGGTGTGCAGGGCATCAGGCTTTGTGCTGCTTTTAGCTGTGGTAGAGCTCAGGTTTGTGTATAGCAGATCAGAAACTGTTTGGGTATGAGCTGCCTGCTGGGTGTCCATGTCAGAAGGCTGGTTCTCTGCTGTTAATAAGGCTGAGGAAAAGATTTTTTAACCTTCAGCTCAGACTCTCAATGTAGTAATAAACTGCAGATCTCTCTGTTACATTTGTGTCTTCTTCTTGCTCTTGTACAAAAGATGATTGAGGGAGATGCTGCTACATGTACCAGGGAACAAATAAATCATTCCTGATGGGGCATACAACAGTGGCCAGCACCAGAGGCTGGGACAGAACCAAGGGCAGGATATGAGGGAATGGCCTCCTCCAGGAGGTGCCTGGGCTCATCTGACAGCAGCTTTTGGCCTTTGGCTCGGCAGCCACAGGGAGGCTGTGCTTGCCACAAAGGTGTCTTGCAGTGCCTGCCCTCTGTGCCTGCAGGGCAGCTGTGTCCCACTGTATCCAGGCTGGGGTGGTGGGCAGCTCTCCCTGGAATCCTGGTCAGCAGCACTGAGGGACATCTCAGGCTCCATTCACTGTGCATATGGTCATCTGGTGAGTGCCTGAACAAACCAGTTCAAAAGTTTAGAGTGTTTTCACAGTTAGGAAGCCCAGGCAGATATTTTCCTGTTTTCCCTGTAGAATTCCTTTAGATACACATCTATGTTCATTAATGCACTGTTGAGGACCTCTCTTTTTTTTTTTTTTTTTTCCTTTTTTTGTTTCAAATACTGTCACAGAAACAGGACTTGCTCTAGAGGAAGACACTGGGCAAACTGGGGTGGGGGGGAGAGTAGAATTTAAGGGCAGGTCTTCTCAGCTCATGACCCCCAGTCTGTCTCTCTTCCCCACCACCCTGCTGAAAAGCTGTGTTCGTGCCTTTTGGTGGCCCATGAGCCTGGGCTACCTCTGCAAGTGAGGCAGAGCTGGAGTGCCAAGGCAGATGTGCAGTGGTGGGAATGCACTGAAGTGACTCAGGTGCTCCTGGGCTGCTCCTCTGCACCCTCATGTTCCACAGGTGCAGAGTGGGGTGGGCTGGGGGACCTGAGCACATCTCACCCCAACCCACGGGAAGGGACAGTGGGGCCAAGCAGGTTGGGATGAGCTGCCTGGTGCCAGCTGAGAAAGTGGGACCTGGGGCTTGGAGAAAATTTAAGCATTTCGTGAGATCTGAAGTAAGTGGGGGAAGTGTGTGGGGATTAATGCTCTCTAAGGGAAAACAGAAGCTGTGTCTGGGGATGTTTCATGTCTTGCATTTCCCTGTTTTCCTGGATGGAGCGAGCTGGAATTCACTGCACTGCTCTCCTGCTGTTCTGCAGCCTGACAAAGCTGTTTGCTTGGGAAGAGCAAGCCTGAGGTTCAGCATCTGCTCTAGATTTGCCTTGGGCGCTGTTGAGGTCTGCACTAAAAGCTTTGTGTCTCTGTGGGAAATAATGTATCTTGGGTAGCACAGGGTGAAGTGCAGGTTAAAATGCCTCAAAAGCTCTGAAATGGACTTGGAGACCAAGTCCTCAATGTTTTTATTGATATTTTAAACATATTTTAATTGGTATATTTGCTTTATTTCCTGTGGTGGAAATGTCTGTTTAATGCATTAAGTCACACAAGATAGGACACTTCAGTTAAAACTCTATGTCTTTGCACTTTTTTACCATTTGGTAGCAGTGGTTTCAGAAAGAATGTGTTGATTTTGAACAGCTGTGTTCAGACTACCTCGAGTTTGATCTTAGGGGCTGAATACCTGTCTTTAAGGCTGGAGTACATCAGTCCTGGTGGCTTCCTTCAGAAAAGATTCAGTAGGCTCACTCCTGTCAACAGTAAGGGGAAGAAATCGGGATTTTGTTCTTGTTTTGTCAACAAGAAATTGATAGGAAGGAATGTCTTGGGATGAGAGAGCCTTCTGAAAGGGAAGTAAAGCCATAATGAGGTATTTGCATAGGTACAGAAGATACAAAGGCATTGTGCTGTGAAGTATTTACAGTAGATGCAAGATTTGGTCAGTGTGGGAACAATGATGCTTTTCTTTCTCACTGTTCCATTTTGTTAATAGTTGGTGTGTTCAACAGCCCCACTGAAGAGCTCTGAATAGCAGGCACTTGCCTTCAACAATACACTTCTGTTCTGGAAACCTAGGGCTGCTTCCAGGATCACCTCTGATGTAATTAGAAGATACTTCCTGAGTAACCTTGACTCTGGGTTTTCAGGCTACTGAGTGGTTTTGTCCCTAGTTTTATGGTTGTGTTGGAACTGCAAATGAAGAATTAAAAAAAAATAATTAATCCGTAGTTATCCAAGTTTTCTAGGAAACTTCTTAAAAATACTAGTGAAGCTGGGGGATTTTGTAATTAAAAAATAAAAATATTTATTTTTGTAAATATGGAATGATGCTTTTAGACCCTTCTTGCTCATACTTTAATCATACAGTAATCCAACCTGAAAAGGCAAATAATTGGAACTAAAATGTATTTAATTAACATCTGACCCTATCAACTTGCTTGGCTTTTAAAAGTCAGTGAAATTTTCACCTTGATATTGGCAGTGCTGGTTTCAGCACACACTTGCTTCCACTGCTGCTCCCTGTGAACTGCGTGCTCTTGCTGTCTTCTCACCGTGTGATTAACTCCCAGCACACCATGGGTTGTCTTGCTGTTACAGCCAGAAGTGTCACCCAGAAGTCTGCCAGCCACAGAGTTTGCACCTCAAGGGCTTTAATTCCTCATAGCAGATAGAGAGATCCACAGGTGTACCCCCACCCCGTGTATATAGGCACAGTGTTCCTTTGGGGTCAGTGAATTTGCAGCCTGTGGCTGGAATCCAGCTTGCTTAGGTCCCGTGGCTGCCCTGAGCACCATTTCTACCAGTCTGTAGCCAAATGCTCGTGGTTTATTTTATGTGTGTGCTATGACTCTGCCTGGGATTTGAGAATCTGCCCAAATACACTCCTGTCATTGGGTTGTAAATATAATTACAGCTTAAAAGTCACAGCTGAAGTGGAGAACCGAGTTGAGCATGTATAATCTGGGTCACTTCATTGACAGCCCATCTGTGTGGGATGGTGCCAGGGAGAAGCCCAGTCTGATGGATGCTCAGGGAACCCCAACTGGGATTTGGCTGTGAGCCCGTTGTTTTCATCGTGAGTGACTTCTGATTGTAACACTGCTCAGAAGGGTGTGTGTAAATGTGCCAGTCAGAGCTGTGCTGTCCCACTGAAAACGGGAACCCTCCAAACCCTGACCTGGCTGTGGGACAGGGACAGCTGCTCCCCACAACAAACCGGGGCCAGCTGTGTTGGGGGCTGCAGGGTGGCCCTGACAGGCTGCTGGGGACTGCTGGAAGGGACAGGCTGCAAATGACCCAGTCACTGCCCCCTGGGGAAATGCCTTGCTCCACCACCATAGCCTCATTCCTCTGGGTCTGGTGAGGGTCCTTGTCACATGCCCTAATTTCTGCTTGGGGGCTGTGGCTGTTGGATCTGAAGCAGCACATGGCAGCTTCAGGCATCACTCAGATGAGGAGACTCAAACCCAAGGAAGGCTACAGCCCCCAGAGCCCTGCTGAGCCCTCAGGAGTGGTCACAGCATCATTCACTGTGTTTGGCACTCTGGTCTGTATGAACTGTGAAATTATCACCATGGCTAAAATCCTCTTGTTTAATTAAAGACTGGAAATTGGAGAATGGGAGGAAAATTCTGGAGTTTTAACATGGTTCAGACATTTGGTATGCCTTTAAGGATCTCTGACACGCCAGTTATGGTTGAAAACAAGAGTAGGTCTATTTTGCATGTATTAAGCTGTGCCCTGTCACTTTGAACTGTCTGTTCTCAAAATAGAGTCAGTGGCAAAGCAGGTGAGCTGACACTGAGCTCCAGTGTCAGCACCTTCATGGTGCACTTGTCACACAAGGACACCTGTGCTGGCAGCTCGGGGGGAAAACTGAGCTCCTGAGCCCCCCCCAAAAAAAGTATAAAGAACTTGATGTTTTGGAATTTGGGAGAAAGTTTGAAGCTTCTGTTTTGATGTGACTCTGGTGACTTCTGAAGCTGGACAATGTACTAGGATGGATGTAGCTAATCCCAGTGTATCAAACCTTTTTAGTTTCAAGTAGAAACATAAAACAGGTATACGACAACCTGTATATACCAGATACTAACTAAGAGTACATTAATAAATAATTCCAGTTATTTTTATTAACCAGTAACTGCAGTTGAGTAAATTTTGTGTTACTATGGAAGATATCTGTGTGAAAACCTAAGAGGGAAACAAAATCCATTTGGCCTGTAAGAAGGCTTATAAGCACAGGGCAGGAAGAGAATTCTCACTTGTTCAGTTGTTTTCTTAAAGTACCAAGTGAAGTGCCCTCACTTGTACTTCGCTTTATGAATAAATAAAGTATTCTAGCAGTTGAGTACAGGTCTTAACTTTTTTGAGGGAGGAAATTCCATTTCTCATGTGGATCTAAGTCAGCATTCAGGCCCAATAATAAAGCTCCTCCTTGTGCTCTGTGTGCCAGAGGGGTTTTGGGAGGGCCCTGGATGTGGCTGGGCTCTGCTCCTGCCGTGGGACACTGGTGACCCAAGGTGGGGCTGCTGGGTTGGGTGTGTTGGCAAATGTTAACTGCTGTGCTCTTCCAGGGGGCTGGAATTGTGAGAGACCAAGTTCTAGTGCTGAACTGCTCTGAAAAATGAAATCTATTTCAGGGATGGAAACAGTTGCTATTGTTTAAACAAAATTAATGTGATGCTGAATTATTTGCTGTAGGTTCTGACAGTTTCCATAACTCTTTTGCTGTGGAATGGGCTGTAGATTGTATTGGTGCCACGAGGTGGAGAACAGCTTGTCAATGTAGAAAAGCGTGGCACAGAGAACAAATGGCAATATAGACAGTCTGATGCACAGGGTGGCTCGAGGGTGGTGCTTCCTGAGCTGCAGCCTCCATTCTCCCTCCTCGTGCTGCCTGGAGGCTCTCTCTGCTGGGAGGCAGCAGCTCCAGCCTCAGGATTGTGGGGTAGTTTCCAGCCCAAGGGAATGGCAATTGTGTTGATAATCCTAATTCTCAATCCTAAATTTAAGGACAGTTTTACTCTCACTTTAAAAATAAAATTAACACATTTCAGCATAAATATATGCTTTCAGAGTTTTCCTAGAGAAACACGTAAAAACGTGTACAGCTGTCCTTGTGAGTGTGTCCCCAGATCTGCAGCATTGTCCTGAAATGCATCCTCATGCCATGGTAGCCAGTGGTGAGCCCATTGCAGTTTCATCTCTTGCAGGTGATCAGAGGAAACTCCAGGTGACTTTTCCCAGTGTAACCCACAATTCATTTGGGATGTTTCAAAATGTGAAAAAAAAATTCATGGAGAAAAAGTCAATAAAGTTGTCCTTACATTTTCTCAGAGTTTAATTGAAGGCTGAAGCCCATTTTCCTAAACAGGAAAAGAGCCATTCCAGCGCCATGAGGAATGTTGATACTAGGTGAAGTGCACTTCCTTGTGACAGAGAAAAATAGAGGTGTTACCTCACTGCAAACAGGATATCTCTGAATAGTTAGGTTTAAATATACAATATTTTCCATGGTGGCTTTGAATTTCTGGAGCCACGGACACAGGATGAATTTTGGCTGCAGCAGCGATCCTGCTGGCTGGTTTTTGAGGGGTTTCCACTGGTACTTCACCATGCCACACATTTGGTTTTAATCTTGGATCAAGCCTGGTTGAACAAACATGTCCACAACACGTTTGTGGAAGTGGGATTTTGTGCTTGGCTTTTAAAATTTCTCGCACATGGAATAGGATTGTCTGACCCATTAGCAGTAGCAGCATGATCAGAGCAGCTGCAGAAAGTTCCAGGGGAGTGCAAGCTGTGCACAGGCGTGGAGTCGCCTCCCTTCCCAGGGCCCATCCTTGTGGCATTCCCTCTTCTAATTATAGGGGGGCAGGAGATGGAAAGTAAGTTTTTCAACTGAGAATATCTTCCCTCTGTTCCTGCCAAAGTCTGTCTTGTCAGCGGCATGGATGGTGAATGTTGTATAACAAAAAGGAGTACTTTTCTCTGAAACACTTTTCCTGCTGATAAGCAGGTTCCAGAGTACATGCTCTTGCAGTGCTTGACTTGGATTTTAATTTTTCAAGCATGTGCTTATTCAAGTCCAGTGTGCCAGACTGTGTATGTACAGTAGGTTGGGAAGAGTTCAGTAGTTCTGGGGAAATTGTATGCATCAATTCTCTTGCTGCAGTCTTGTCTCTTATCTGAACAAGACATGGCTACAATAAGGAAAAACATTCCGGAGATTTAACTTCTAAATTGGAAGTCTCTATTCCTGGCTGGGTCTTGTGAATAATTTTGTAGATGAGTGTAGAAGAGAAAAGTGCCATTCAATGAGCTGGGGGGGAAAGCACTTCTAGGTGTTTTGTATGTATATTTTTTGTTGTTGTTCCTTTACCTGTAGGTTTGTATATTGCTAAGTCTTGTCATTTTTGTTCTGCTCTTTTAATCTGTAAAGTTTTCTGCCAGTACCAACTTCCCCATGAGTCCCACAGGAGTGGTTCTACCAACCCCAGTGCAGACAATGTTTTCCTGGCTCCTCAAGTTGAGGCTCAGTCGTGACCTTGCTAATCCTCTGCCCAGGCGATGGTCAGTCCTGCTGCCTGACTTGCTCGGGTTGTTGTTTTGCACCTGGTTACTGGAAAAGGCTGTCCCTACCTTCTGTGTCCATCTGTCTGGGCTGTGCTCAAACACAGATCCTGGCTGGCCTGCCAGTTTCACATGTCCTTTGCTCCTTGTCATGTCTCTCCATTTAGTTCACGTTCCATTACTTTGAGGGAGGATAAGCTGCCTAACTTCATGTAAAACCCTGTGGCTTGCTCAGCCTTGCCAAGTAATTTTGTGTCAATAGTGGGAAACTGCCTTCTGGTTTGCTTGGTTTGTTTATTTGTTTTTGGCCAAATTTCCTGTCTTGATTGCTCTCACACTGGATTTGCCAGGAGATGTTTTTGCCCCATTGCAGGACAAAGCCTTGTGGAAATGTACAAAACTTTCAGGGAGACACTAAAAATTTGAGAGGAGTTGAACGGTTTTCCACAGCCCCTTTGCAGCCAGAAGAGTTTAGATATTAAATACCTTTTGCATCACTAACCACTGGTCACACTGGTTTGACAGTACCTTAATTAATTGATTAATCAGTTCACAACTGTAAATGCATATTACAAATAAACCTTTATTCATGTGGAGCTGGGACTGTGTGTGCCCCGAGAGCTATGAGAGCTTTGGTGCTCCCCTCTGGGGGTGGTCACAGACTTCTGGGCTGTCACACCCACAGTGATGCTGAGGGAGAATGGTCCTTGTGGAATGTACTGTCCTGCCCAGTGTAATGGGTTTGGAAGAGCTTGACTGGGAGACTAATGGAAATTGGATAAATACGTACCAACACTTAATGTGAAAAGGGACAGAATAGCTGTCAATAGGGACAAGAACAGAGTAGCAGAGCATTTGGGCTGTGCTGGGAGTGCTGCCTCACACATGAAACTGTCCTGGTGTTCCAGAGCACAGGGGGCTCGTTTGTACATGGGCTCCTGTGTACAACGGGACCAGGGAACAAATTAGGCTTTATCTTTTGACCTCTGGTTGTACTTGGATAACCTTTATTGCACTTCTTTGGGCAAAAGCAAAGACCTTTGGACTGGGTATTCGATTTGAGTTTGTTGCCATTTGTTTTTAATAAGAAATGGCCTCTGTTACTTTGTTTTCCTTGTTTAGGGATCTTGGCACATGTAGCTGGAGGTGTGGGAGCTCAGAAGTTGTCTGTGGGGCCAGGCTGGAAGGAGTTTGTGCAGCAGGGGAGGTCACTGCTGCCAGAGGCAGCAGTGGGGATGGACAGCAGTGGGAGCTGGAGGATAGCCCAGACCTGGTACCCACTGGGAAGTCCCAGCCTCCTCCTTTCCCAGCCAGATGTGTGAGTGGAAATAATCAAAAGGGTGCACCAGCTCCCAGTTTGGGTTACACTGCTTCTCACTGGTGCTTTGTGTCGTGGGAACAGCATGATGATTTGAAGACAGAACAGGAATTAGATGCCACTATTTGTGTCACAGGTCCTCACATGGGATTGGGCACACAAACTCCTGAAGTTGTGTTTGAGGTATTATGAATAAGGTTTCACTTTCCCAGGGAAAGCTGAGAGCGGCTGGGCTGAGGAGCTGTGGGGCTGGGCTGTAGGGTGATCAGTAGAGAAGGGGACACCAGGTAATGTATGCTGGGCTCTGTGCAGTGTGGGACACCTCCCAAAGTAAAACAACCTCTAGGCTTTCAGAGCTGAGCAAAGTCCACATACTGAAAAACAGAAAATGTTCAAGTGGATATGACCATTAACATGAGGAGAATCAGTCAGAATCCCACGAGGGTGGAGTCCTGGCAGGGTGTCTTCCTGATCTCTGCATGCTTTTGTTGCTTTAAGCATTTTTAAAATTTATTTTCAGCAACAGTGGATTTTTTTTCCCCTCAGACTCCAGAGAAGCTGTGATCTCACTGTTGGTTATTCTGCAGGTTTTGTGTTAGCAGAGTGTGTTCATCCAGCACTGCACGCTGACACTCCTTGCTGCTGTTGTCTGCCTAATGTTTCCTTCCTTCACGGTCTATATTTAGTGTTAAACAGTATTCACTGTGGCACAGGCCGACAGGCAGTTTGCTTTCAAGCCAAAGGAAACGGTTCTCTTTAAGGATAAGAGTGAACAAGGGGCAGGATTTCCTGTGGAAACGCACCCACAGGAGAGTTGACTTTTACTTTGAAGTTGATGGCAAAAAAGGCAAAATGAAACCCTGAAGAGTTTATATGCATAGGAACGATTTTTTTTTTTTGCCTGGTGGAGGAAGCCTGGGTACAGGGAGGGTGGGGAAGGCTCTGAGCAGGGGGCTGCAGGTCTGCATCCTCGGGGATGCTCCAGCCCCTGGACACGTCCTGGAGAGCCTGCAGTGGCACCTGCAGGGTGGGCAGAGACCCCCCAGCTCCTGCCAGCCTGACCCCAGTTCAGGTCACAGGGAGCACCTGTGGCAGGTGTTACCCAGCCTGGTGGCTGCTGTGTTTGCAGCCCCCTCATCAGCCAGGGCTGGCTGGTGCTGCAGAGGGGCCTGCACACGGCATGGCCAGGAGCTGCTCCTGCCCGGTGTGGGCACGGAACGGGCACGGAACGGGCACGGGGGCAGTGCTGGTGGGCTCCACACACAGCAGGGGCCTTTCTCCTGCTTTAGCTTCCAGGGGGAGCTGGAGTTCAGAAGAGAAGTGGGAACAGAAGGATTGCTCGGTGACAGCAGTGAGTTTTGCTTCTGCCTCCCCACACAATGAGCACGTAACTAGAGGGCTTGGGGATTGGTAACTGCAGTTGTCTCTTTCCAAGGTGAGGCAGCAGATGTGCTTTCAGGGGTGCTGCCCACCCTGCTCCTGGGCAGTACTGGACAGGTGTCCCTCACAGGAATGCTGAGTTGCTGCCCATCAATGCTCAGTGCTGTGAAAGGTTTCTGGAATTCCAGAACTGCCATCAGTGCCAACTTTTTGGCACTGTAGTAACCTCATATGAATTAATACAATTTTATAATTTAAATCAGATTGGAATGTTTTTTTGTTTCTTCCCATGTGTTTACTCTTTATTTTCTTCTTTCATGAAAGCTGCTAAAATTCCATTTTATACTGTAAAATGCATTTTTGTCTGAGGCATGTGAGAACAGGAAAACATTCTCTTTCAAAACATAATGTGTTTGGGGTTTTTGCCTGTTTTTCCACTGTAACAAGAGGATTGAGCCCTGGCATATTACTGTAAGGTGTATTCTGACTGAAATCAAAAACACTGTACATCCAATTTTAATGTGTAGAAGCCCAAGGACCTTGCAACTGTGAATGGATCAATATAACAACAGCCTCTTTTCTGTAACTGGGGCCCAAACACAATCCCTAAGATTTATATACTCAAATAAATATGTGGAGATACCAGCATTACAGACATCTAAAATCATCGTTTCAGTATTGCATGTCATTTAGATTTCCAAATGAATATAAATGGCAGATTTAAATGTACATCTGTTTTGAAAGAAGTAATAAAGTAGCTGTGTATTCCATTGGAGATTTTGCTTCTGCTGAAGCTGGCTGGATGAAACACTTTGCAAAGGGCTGCACACATCTTTGCCAACTTATTTCTTTCTAAGCTTGCCTCTCTGCCAGATGTCTGATGGCCTTTTGTGGAAACTTAAGGGAATACTGAGAATGGTTATTTCCAGTTGCATATATCAGTTCTTTGCTGGTGCTTTGGCTTCCTTGAAACTGCATCAGCAGTGTTTTAGTAATTGAGCAAAAATGTTTTCCTTTCAGAACTTTGTATCTCTAAACTGTTTCTTCTCAATTGTCTGTGGTTTTGAAGATTCCTATTTCTCCTTTTATGCTTTATAAAGAATCATCTATATATTTTCTTAATGAATTTTTGCTCTTTTAGCCAACTGCATGTTAAGTGCAATTGTAGCACCTAAACTTTGTTCTGGTCTATCGCAAGGGTGTAGGAGGGAAAAGTATTGGCTCCTGAATAACCAAGATGTCAATAATAATATATATGGGACAACTGAGGCTTCCTGTGTTCAGTTGGTTTGTTTGTGGGTGGTTTCCCCCCATCCTTCCTGTGTAAAGCAAACCTGAAACCTTTGCTTTTGCTCAAGGATACCTGTCTGTGACACACAGCAGTGGAGGAGGTTGCCTCAGTGTCACCTGAGGATCTTCAGGTCCCTACACCTAAGCTGAGCAAGCTGGGACCACACTGTGATGCCTTAAGTTGTGGCTGCACATCACTTGTACCAGCCCTCCCTCAGCTGCCCAGAGCTGTCTGCCATCAGTCTCCTGATGGGCAGCTTTGGGCAGACTCGCTTCCCCTCTCTGAGGAGTAAAGCAGTGTGAAGCAGCAGGTAGTGCCCAGCCCTCAGCTGTCTCCTGAGCCCCAGCATGGCCAGGCGTGTTCCATTTGGGTCAGCACCAGCAGCTCAGTGCCATGGAGCCCTTGGCAGCCCCAGCATGGCCAGGTGTGTTCCATTTGGGTCAGCACCAACAGCTCAGTGCCATGGAGCCCTGGCAGCCCCAGCATGGCCAGGCGTGTTCCATTTGGGTCAGCACCAGCAGCTCAGTGCCATGGAGCCCTTGGCAGCCCCAGCATGGCCAGGTGTGTTCCATTTGGGTCAGCACCAACAGCTCAGTGCCATGGAGCCCTGGCAGCCCCAGCATGGCCAGGCGTGTTCCATTTGGGTCAGCACCAGCAGCTCAGTGCCATGGAGCCCTTGGCAGGCCCTTGGTAGCCCCAGCATGGCCAGGCGTGTTCCATTTGGGTCAGCACCAGCAGCTCAGTGCCATGGAGCCCTTGGCAGCCCCAGCATGGCCAGGCGTGTTCCATTTGGGTCAGCACCAGCAGCTCAGTGCCATGGAGCCCTTGGCAGCCCCAGCATGGCCAGGTGTGTTCCATTTGGGTCAGCACCAGCAGCTCAGTGCCATGGAGCCCTTTGCCCTCCATCCTTGCTGGATGCTGTTGGGCACTGGTGCCACATGTGACTCTTGAACCTGTGACAGGTGGGTTTGGGGTTTTAAGCTCCTGCTGGAGGCTGTGCCTGTGGGACTCCAGATCACTCCTGATGATTCCAGAGCTTCTTCCCAGCATTTGTCTTTGCTTTGTCTCAGCTGAGCATTTTGCCATGTGTTTTATGGGAGCCTTGCTGGCACAGAGTGTTATCCCATGGGAGAATGCTGTCAGTTCCAGCCACTTCTGCTGGGCTCACCCTCAGCATCAACAAAACAAGATTGGTGTTTTCATGTGGCAGCTCTGAATAAAACTGAAAATAAGCTTTGTAGACTATTGGGCCATTGGTCAAAAAAGGCATTTATTACAGAAATTTGCATAGCAGCAAGGAGGAAAAAAACAAACCCCACCAATGCTGAAAACCTACTCTCTAGATCAAATTGAAATTATTTTCCAAGGATCTCCCTTAGCCCTTTATTTCTGAAATAGGATGTAAACAACTCTCATTGTCTCCTCTGCTATCAAAGACTTCTGTTAGATCACTGCGTATTTATTAGTGTGTTGAGCTCCCCTGGGATTCACTTGGTGGTAAATTCACAGCTGTCTTGGGACTGTGGTATTTTGGTGTGAAGGCTCTTTTTTTCTAATGGAATATAGGGTGTGTTGGAGCCGCCTCACTGACAGCTTGCACTCTCCTGGCATGTTCCTTCTGGGACTGATTCTGCAGTGATTCAGGGAAAGGCTGGGCAGAGCAGTGCCCCATCACATGGCATTTGGCTCATAAATAAGGATATATCTTCTTGAAGAAAGAGCATTTATTACTCAGAGGAATTGATAGACACTGCTGCACAGCAGGGCATGCAGTTCTGACCTTTAGCTCTTGAGCTTTAGGTCACAGAAGTTACTGTCTGCAAATATGAGCACTTAGATAAAATTATATTATTAATTTTATTTTTCCACAGAACACATTGTACCTTATTGATTTAAGGCAGTTTTTCATACCAGCCTCCTGCTCTGCTGGGCTCAGAGGCCCAGAGCTGCAGGTGTATGAGGCTAGGAGCATGTGTCTGTATGGCATGACTGACCTGTGCTGTTCTCACCAGCCTGTTTACTTGTTGTGGAAAAGGCACTGGGAGTCTGGGGATGTTCTGCTTCACGATGCCAGCACTGCATGGAAAGGCCTGCAGCTGACACAGACCGCTGGATTAATAAAACCTGTGGGATGCTTTCAAGCCTCCATAAAACTCAGCCCACAGGAAGAACTGTTTGGATCATTGGCCTTTAGTTCCTGGCAGATGTGAGTCGGGATGGCACTGCTCCCCTGTGCATGTTTCTGTACCATGCAGATTTAAAAGAACAGTTGTCGATATCCCCCTGTTCATCCTGGGGGAGTTTTAAAGATTTCACTTCAAACAAATACAGAAAGAAACCCCACAAGTACACAGGACAGACCATGGTGGTGGTTGTGAGCATGATTTTTGCCAGAGATCTATTTTATCTATCCACGTGCAAAAACAGATTATTTTGATTTAAACTCTTTCAGTTTTCCCTGTGTCATTCCAAAATCAGGATACAAAGCAATAGAAAACTGGAGTGTATTAATGTGGTTAATCTTGCTATTTGCTAACAATTAGAGTGTGTGTGGTGTTGGATTAACTCTCGTTAATGCTCTTAACACTTTAGTTATTCAAATATCCAGGAGCTTTTAAGCTTTCAGTAAGATGTCAGTAATAGAAGTTAAATTTGAAGTACATGGCAGTTCACTGGAGTCAGGAGATTCAAGATTCTGGACTTCTCTTATTCCAGTCTTTGTAAGTCATTATCCAGCAGTAGTTACTGCCCTGTGCTTGTGCCTGTCTGGGTTTATGCTGTGTGTGGGCTGTGGAGAGCAATCAGCTCTAGAGGCTGTGCCTGGCCCTGCTCCTGTTCTGTTGTGTGCCCAGAACAGCCCGGGCTGAGCTCACCGGGTGCCAGGAGATGAACAGTGTCTGTGTGCTGGGCACCTGCAGAAAACATGGTTAAACACAGTTCAGCCTCATGCCTTAAGGGTGTGTCTGTATGTATGTTAGACCTGTGTAACCCTGCTCGCTTTGCCATCAGATCTACTGAATTATTTTCTACACCAGCAATTTTGAAAATCTGGAGCTTTTGTTGCTCCATCTCAGTATAATCTAATGTAATGCTTAAAAAATTATATAAACTCTAAAAATGTGTATCTTCAATTAAAAATGTGTGTCTTCAATTAATTTCTGTGGAAATATTATAATTGAAAGTTGAGCTCCATTAGTGCTGAGAGAAGTATTTTTCTTTTGTTCTGTGACACTGGATTAGCCAAGAAAGGAATAGGCTTGGGACAGACATTAATACTTTCTTTGGAATTTTGTAGAATCACAGATGGATTGGGTTGGGAGGGACCTTAAAAATAATTTCATTCCACCAATCTGCCATGGGCAGGGACACCTTCCACCAGACCAGGGGGCTCCACGCCCCATCCAGCCTGGCCTTGGACACCTGGTGCTGGCTCTAAAGTTTCATATCCACTTAGGTACTTGGAGTACAGTTTTCATCTTTCTACTTGGGAGTTATAAATACTGTGTTACAAACTTGGGTACTGTATGTGATTGATGAACTTCCTGAGATTTAGTTATTCTTACGAATGGCAGATTGCTTTTAGTCACTGCCCTGAATCATCATGTATTAGATGCAAACATTGTTTATGCTGAATTAGATGACAATTTCAAGTTTGTCATGTAAACTTCATTTTTCCATTGGTAATGAGTAGTTTTCTGGTTTTACTCTTTCCTTTTCTATTTTCTTTGAGGGATATTTTTGAGTTGACCTTGTTCCTTTGTCTCCAGAGTTTAGGTGGGGCTCCCGAATATCCACATTGAGAACCTGAGAACAGAGCTGCTTTTTGGGGCAGGAAAGAAAATTCACCATCCTGCTCAACAAGCAGCATGTTTGTGGTGCTCCCTCCTTGCTGTCCTGTCCTGCCTGCAGGGAGCTGCTGGTCACCCTCCTGGCACCCTCGGGTCCCCCTCTCCCGGGACTTGCACCCACTGGGCTCAGGGTTGCAGGAGACTCTCTACATCCCAGCCCCCAAATTAAATTAAATTGGCAATGCTTTTACTGACACAGATGCTCTTAATTAAAAAGCATTTGTTGTTCTAACTCATTTTTTAACTGCCATGCCCAGAGGTTTGTTTTGCATGGGTTCAGTGCTTGTGCTGGGCCTCTGTTCTATCCAGGGGCTGCTCCTCGCCAAGGGCTTCTTGGTGCTAGCAGAGTTTTGGTTGCTCTAAGTGCTGTTATGGCATTGTCCTCATCAGCTGACGCTGCTGAAGAACTAGAGCTTGTTTCACCTGCTGCTCATAAGCTGCCTGCTCCCAGCCACGCTTTTGGGGGGCATCTGTGTGATTCTTTGGTTGTTTTAGAGTGTTATAACATGTGAGATTGGTCAGTGAGGTTCTGGAGGGTTTGAAAGATCTTGTCCAGAGGGGAGTACTGACAGCACATGCTACCATTATGTAGATGTTAAACACAGGTGGCTCTTTTCCCCTCCCCAGTCCTGTGTTGTTTGAGGAATGACTAATTATGGTTGTGGTAAGAACTATAATACATATATGTTATACACACTCTCACATCTATATATATATGTCTCTACATCCAGATCTTTTGAAGAGATAGGGACTTGTTTCCTCACCCTTGGTTGTTACATTATTCCTTACATTTCCCTCAGATGTGGCCAGAGTAGTTAATTAATAGGTCACTGTTTGCTGTTACTGTTTTAGGCCGCATTTCCTATGCTTAAGAGAGTGCTGCTGTGTCCAGAATTCAGCATCCCTGGCTGGACAGGGCTGTCTCTTGGTGTCTCTTTCAGGCTGGGGACAGGTGGTTTTGGCTGTTCCAAGAGGTGCTGGTTTCTCCAGCATACGTAGACACCAGTTAGTTCATAGAGAGCTTCGGCTGTTTAGAAACACAGAGCCTTCGAAACAGGCAGCAGGTGCTGGGTATGTTTGTCTCAGCTTGCGATGTGTTGTGCCAGGGAGCCGAGGCCCCGCTTTCCCCGCTGTTCTGCCGGCAGAGCCGCTCGTTCGCTGCCGTACTGTGCACGAAGGCGGCACCGCTGCGGCTTCTCTTTATTCCCACCGAGCATTGTGTATTTCGAGCCGCTGGCAGGAAGGGGGATCAGCCGGAAAGGTCAGCAGCAGCTGGGCTTGCCGCTGTTTGAGCGGGGCCGCTCAGAGCAGGCAGGGAAGTCGTTCCCAGAGCTGCTCCGGCGCCGCTCCTGGCACACCAGCGGCGGCTCCGTGTGGCGGGGCTCCGTGTGGCGGG
>WEIU01024785.1:360392-381548 GCA_013389925.1 Aegithalos caudatus
CCCCGCGGCCGGGCTCCCCGCGGCCGGGCTCCCCGCGGCCGCTCTGTGCCAGTGCTGTTCCCCTGCCCTGAGCGTGTCCCCCTCCCCGCGGGGGCAGAGGCTTTGCCTTCGGACACGTTCTGTAGGCTTTCAGAAATGCTCAACGAAGGGTCACCACAGTTGTGTTTGCGAGTTGTTTGTGCAAATGCATGGAATAAAACCGCAGTGTTTAACTAAAAATTTGGATTTTGAAGAATTTGCACTTTTCCTTCAATTTTTTTTTTTTAAACTCATAATTCTAGTTTTCCTGTTCGGTCCTGGTTGGTTTGTCTACTTGGGCTTTGAAATGCTGTGAACTCATAATGTGAACAGAACATGCAGATGATTTTTTTTTTTTTTTTTGTCATTTAGGAGTGTAAAATTGGTACAAATCACCACATTAATAGTACCCAGCTGATGTGGGGTTTTGCCTGTATCATCTGTGTAGTTCAAGAGGACATAGCAAGAGCAATGCTTACAGTCTGTTTGAAAAAAAAAAATAAAAAAATTAAAAAAAAAAATTAAATCCGGTGGATCTTTGAATATAAATGTCTAAAGGATGCCAGTAAACTTACAAAAACAATATAAGACATCTAAAATATTGATCAAAAAACACAATATAACTAATTCTGTTAAACAACTGTGATGGTCAGTCACTTAGTTGGATTCAGGAGAAGTTTTTGAGTAAGCCTGTTGCTGGTCAAACAGAACTTGATCAAAGCCTTTTCTTTTCATTAAATAAGTAGAAAACCAATTATAGTAAAGGCAGGGGAAAATAGCGTGTATTTCATATTTTTCTTTATGTGTCTTGAAGGTTAAGACGAAAAGGCTCTGGGTCCTGCTCCCTAAGAGTCTATGACTGCAGCAGCACCCCTGTAGTGCTGTGGGATGCCAGGAGAATTTTGGAACTCAGGTTTCCAGTGATCCCTCAACCCATGTGAGGCTCCTGGGGCTGTTTCAGTCAGGCATGTAAAAATTGGGGTTGGTTGTGCCTCATGTGTTCAGGCAGTGTGCGGAGTCCAAGTGGATAGTTGTTCTCTGGTTCATTTTGGAGCTCAGTTTTCACAAAGCAAGTCAAGATTTTTTTTTCCTTTTAGCCTAAAAAATGAGCCTATTCTTTGCTAAAAATAAACTTCACAAAATAGAACCTGCTTTCTATAATTCATCGGCTTTCTTCCATTTCCCTCTGAACAAAGCTGAAGAGAAATTTTCCAGGCTGTTAATTTAGTTTCATTTAGTTCTTTTCCCTTTTTCCTTCTGAATGGAAGGTTCCTTACCCTGTCTAAATATATATTCTCTTTCTGATTTTTTTGAAAAGACTCCTTCCCCATCTGAGTATATTTTTGCAACAGGCTTAAAGCTTTCTTGTTGGTTATTGAGTATAATTTTGTAGGATATAGAAATACTGGGGAGAAGAGAGACTACTTCTATGTTGGATTTGAAAAGCCACTTGTTTTCAGGCTATTACCAGCTCATGTGGTGTTCATGTGTTGGCAAGATGACTGGTTTTTCTTATAAACCTGACCATTACAGTGACCAGTGTGACATAAATAGACTTCAAGTGGAAACTCATCATGAAAGATATAGTTTAGTGGGATTTGGAATTCCAGGAAAAGGTCAAAACTGCTTTTAATTGAGGGGAGCAGCGTATGCGGGACGCATGTCCTGTTTATTTAATATGGATCCCGTGTGGTGTTGCTGTCTGCAAGTTGTGCTTGTTTGAGTGGAAGAGTTTCTTTTGAGACGGGTTTCTATTTGTGGCTCAGTGGAGTCAAAATGTGTGCATGAGGGGTAGGATAAAACCAGAGCCGCGCTCCTCCAGGCACATTTGCTGAGCTCAGCCTGGAGAATGGCAGAGTTCGGTGTGTGTTTGAGGAGCAGCCTGCGCATAAAGCGGGCAAATAACCCTGAGGAATCCGTGTTGAGCAGATTTGGTGTTCCCAGGCAGGAGGGTGGGCACAGGGCACAGTGACCCGGGGCCCTGAGCTGCCAGGACAAGGGAGGATGCACAGGAGAGGAGAGGAGACACCTGGAGCAGAGAGAAGGCTCTGGGGAGACCGATGGCTCCTTTCAGTGGCAAAGAGAGCTGGAGAGGGACTCTGGACAGGGATGGAGGGACAGGACACAGGGAATGGCAGGGTTAGATGGGCGATTGGGCAAGAATTGTTCCCTGGCAGGGTGGGCAGGCCCTGGCACAGGGTGCCCAGGGAAGCTGTGGCTGCTCCTGGATCCCTGGCAATGCCCAAGGCTGGGCGGGAGGGAGCCTGGTCTGGTGGAAGGTGTTCCTGCCCATGGCAGGGGGTGGAACTGGATGATCTTTAGGGTCCCTTCCAACCAAAACCACTCTATAGTTCTAGATATTCCAAATAAAGTGTTAATGTCTCTAAGTATTTTGCTTTCTTTTGCTTCTCCTGTTTGCTCTTGGTGGATCCCCGAGAGCATGTGCTTGAAGCTGCCCTGTGGGCAGGGGAGAAGGACTACATTCAACCAGCTGGAACAGAGCTGGAGGAAAGAGACTGATAAAGTGGGGTTTGGATTAGTGACCCGGGAGAAACTGGTTCATCAGTGAATGGGTATGAAAGGATTCAGCATCAAAGAGGACAGGGAAAAGATTAATTTCCATTATTTTACAAAAGGAATGAGATAATTTAATGAAGGGCAGAGTGTGGAGAGAAAGGATAGGAAGAAGTGCAAAGTCTGTGGAAGACATGAAATATTATGTGCCTATTTTTAGACAGAAAAATAAGAGAAATTATCTTTCTACTTGATTGTTATCTCCAATCCTTCAAAACTTCAGATTGTTTCATTTATGTGAGGTGGCTGGAGAGGAGTCTGAGGCAGAGGGCTGGGTTACAGAATTGTCCCACAGGGTGGTAAAAGTGGAAAAATAGGATGTGGTGGTGGCAGAGCAGGGACTGCTGGAGGAGGGCACAGCAGTGGGGGCTGGCAGGGCCCTTTCACAGGCCAGGGCAAGCCAGCAGCCAGGGGGCTCAGACAGGCCTGGGCACAGGGGTCTGTGCTGGCAGACCCAGAGAGCTCAGCACCCTCCCTCTTGGAGCTGCTTACAGAGGAGCTGGACGGGCACCTTCCAGGGCTGCTTCTCCTGCTCCGGTTTTTGTTTCAAAGTTGTATCCAGATATTTGAAAATAGCACACTTGATGGGAGAGCAGAGCAGGAGTTTCATGCCTATGGATTTGCCTCTGGGCAGTTGGTGTCAGAGCTGTTTGTCAGGGATGAGCTGTCTCTCTGGTTTTTAGTTTGATGCATTCTGCTGCCTCCCACCGATTCTGGACGTTCTGTCACTGCTGTGACAAGGAAGTCTGACTTGTATTGTTATTCCCCACTAGGATGCAAAAATTATCCAGAAGTCTTGTTGAAGATAAAGCTCAACAAATCAACTCTCTCCTTCTGTGATCATGTCTAGGCTGGGATCTGTTGCTGAAAAGACAGAACTTTGTACTTAACTAGTTTTGCTGCTTCAGTTTTCATAACTTCTGGAGCAATCTGAAAATGCTTCTCCCAGTTTGTCCCTGGCAGGAGGTCTGATGGGTTGGAGTATCCCCAAAAGCACTGTCACTCCTCTGAACCAACTTGTATGAAGTAACTCTGTGTCACTTGAAGATCAGGTGGTGGCATCTGGGTGTGAGCAGGCTGGTGAAATTTCTGATCCCCAGGTGATGGATATGTCCTTCTAGCAGGGCATAGTTCAAGTGTGTCATTGCCTGATAGATGTGTGCCTACAAATGCTGTGCAGTCATATACAAAATGCACCTTTTTGGTGAAAATCAGAGGGGACTTGGGAATGAAGGGAGGAGGTCTGTCCTGTGGCATCATGGAGGAACATCCTCGTGTTTGTACTTTTTGCTTTAATTGTGAAAAAGCTCGCTTCTTGCATACACTGAGGAAAGCAATAATATCATGATATTATTGTAAGACTAGATTTCTCTTACTCTCAATTAATTTTTGCCTTTTGTTTTTCAGCCAGAAAATTTACAGAAGAATTGGCTTCGGGAATTTTATCAGGTAAGGTAAAGTTTATTTTCTCATGGAATTCTCTGCATCTTTGTTTATTAACCTAATTAGTACCATTAGGATCATGTGCTTTGTGAAGTGAAATCACTGTTTTATAGTGATTTTATTTTATAGTAAAAGAAGCCCTGAAAAACGTCTCTTTCTGGATTTTCCTCTGGATGTCTCCTTCTGGATTTAAGTAATCATTATAAAAATTCAACATATAGGCACAATTTCTTCTCATCAACAATTCTCTGCCTAAAAAATAGATTCAGGTTTTATAAAATTGACAGCAGTTTAGCATGAAATGGTCTTTTAAGTCTACTGAGTAAGATATATATTTGAGTACTTTTAAAATCTGTTAGGAAGTCCAGTTTACCTTAAAATTGAAATTTGACAATTTGGGCATTGGTTTGCAATAAATCAGTCCTGCGTCTGTTTTCTCTTAACAATTTTCTTGCTTGGTAATGTGACAATATTGACACTGAACCCATATTTTAAAATGTGCTGTAGCCTTCTGGTGTGAGAGGTTTTCTAAAGTATAAAAGCCCCTCTCACATGTGTTATTGTAGTAGAGACTTGCCTAAATTGCAGTCTTCATGCAGAAACATGGAATAAGCAACAGGAAATGAACACTGCTGGGGAATGGAGGTGTCATCCCTGGGATGAGGGGTGCGTGAGAGCTGCTGACAGAACTGAGGGTGTCTTGAGTCCCACAATGGCTTGTGTTGACAGGGCCTTAAGGGACCTTAGAGACCCTCTAGATCACACCCTGCCAGGGACAGGGACACCTTTCACTAGAGCAGGTTGTTCCAAGCCCTGCCTGACCTGGCCACAGAAAAGTGCCACCTGCTGCTGAGGGGCTACAAGATTCCTTTATCCAGTCCTACATCTCTTACAGAAAAATAGTTAAACAACAAAATTGTGCTGTTCAGATTTCAAAGTGAAGCTGTGTGCAGAAAATATGATTAGCAGTATTTCATCTTTCACTTTTGTAATTGAAAGCATCCCATGAGTCTTTATGTTCTCAGGTTACCAGTGCAGCCTGTGACCTTTATTACACTGATGTAAAATATTGCAATTCACTTTACTGGCAAATGTAAGAGGTTTGCAAAAATCAAAGGTGCAGTAACCACTCTTATGTTCTTTAGTATCTGCCAACACCAGATTGATCTCTTTATTTTTCTTCCTCCATCTTGGTTGGTCACTGCTGTATGTACACGATGCTTGCACTGCACACGCGTCTCAGCTAGTTCTGATTCCAACCCTCCGTACTTCAGGAAAAAACTTCCTATGCAGGAAATACAAATAAACAGAGAGAACTCTTTATTTTTGGATGGGGTTTTTTTTTTTTTTTTGGATGGCTGCATGTTTTTCATCATCACATGACTTATTTACATGTCTTTATCAAGGAGACTCCTTCTGCGTTCATTTGTTTACTGAAGTGGGATGAGAGCACTGCAGAAACGCTTCTGAATAGTTTGTGGAAAACAGGAAGGGGAGGGGAAAAGAACGAGCTGCTGGTATCTTAGGGCAGGGACCACTGACACGTGACTGAACGTGATCTGTCTTTGGCCCAGAAAATATTGTGCGTACACAATTCCAAAGAGGAATACAATTATCCATTAATGCTCTGTGAGGCCGGTCTAGTGCAGGGTCCAGAGCACGAAAAGTATTGCTGAGGCAGACCCATCCCTCAGCTGTGGGGGGTTCTGCTCTGTTCCCTCTCCCTCTCCATACCTCTGCCCTCAATCCCTGCAATCTGAGAATTGTATTTTAGAAAAGAAAAAGAAAGGAAAAATAGACAAAGGACAAAGTTAGCAGTGTTGCCCATGGCTGCTGCTGGTCTGATCCTGCTTCCCCTCTGGGTCCCGGTAGTGGGCTGGCTGCTCTTCCCACACTCTCCAGTGCAGTAGGAAGTGGAACAAAACTTGACCAAAAGCTCCTTAGGGAAGAGACAAACATGCATGTACCAGAAGTCACTTAGCACCATTCTGGCTCAGGCTTCAGAGTGACCCAGCAAATGTACAGCCTTAGAGGGACTGTTGTGTTTAATTCCACGCGCTCTGTGCAAAAGCTCAGACAGCGGAGGCTCAGCAGCAGCACTGGAAAATGACTCTTCATGCCTCTTTGTAAACTGGAAACCAGATAAACCGCAGACGGCCGTTTTTTCCATTCTTCTGAGGAATTCAATTTGCATATGCTGTTGTGTCAGGGCAGTTTGCATAACTTCTGAGGCTGAGGTCCTTGTGTAAGCAGTCAAAATGTTCTCCACAGAAAAGGAAGCACCGTTACCTCTCTAAGTTTAAAATGTTTCTAGAAATTAAACCCATAATGTCTTTGAACTGATGTCAAAGAGCATATTGCTTAAAGAGCATTTTGTGAACTTATTTATAAGTTCCAGTAAATTAAAATAAGGGATTTTATTTGCTGTCATGGGTGAATACAAGTCACTTATGTGTTAGCATTGACTTCTATGCCGTATGCATTTCCAAGGACATGGTAGCATACAGAGGGCTAAAATAAGATTCAAATGTCACGTGTTAAATTTTTTTTCAACTTCTGCCATTGATCTACAGATATCCTATCCTACATAATTTACATGAAAAATGTGGCAGATCTAATGCTGGTAAATGAAAGAGTTTCTCCAAGAAATGCAAACAGGAAAAATATTACTCCAAAGACCCTTTCCAGGCTGGTTTTATGGGCAGCTCCTGGCATAGCTCAGAGAGCAGCACGATGGCACTGCGCTGTGTGACGGGGGGCACAGGGTGACAGCACCAGGGTGCTGGTGTGCTCTGGCACAGCACACCGTGTGCTCTGCTTGGCTTGTTGAGCTGGAGAGGTGTGTGGGTTTTGGGATGTCAGCGGTGTCACACAGTGAGTGGCTCTGGGAGGGCCTGGCTGAGGGGACGCTCTGGGAGCAGAACACGCAGCAGCACCAGCTGCAGGCAGAAAACACATCCACCCCCCTGGTACAGCCATCCTGCCCTCAGCCTGGCTGCTGCAGCGCTGGGGCTGCTCAGGACTGTGCCTTTGTGTGCTCTGTCACCCTCCATGGTGCCACCTGAGCAGCAAAACCTGTGTTCCTACCAGGAGTCGAAGCAAGCGCTGTGGGGGAAAGATGCTGCAAATCCCAGGGTTTTCAGACTTGGCTCTGGTTTCTAATGTTCAAAGCAGAAAATGGTATTTATAGTTGAAGTTTGGATCCCCTGGAATCCAACCAAAAGGAAAAAGGCTTGTGAGCAAGTATGTCACGCTCTGGCCCTGATAATTGGGAATTGCATCAAATGGTGGGAAAAGCTGCCTTACAGGGAGGCAGGATCCAGTGAAGTCCTGGTGCTGGAGATTGTGCCCCATCTCCTAACTGCAGATGGGTACTGGTAACTTGGGTCTGAAAGAGATGAATTTGGACTCTTGTCCTCTTTCCAGTAAAAATTCTCTTATCCCAAAAACCTACACTGGAAACAAGGAGGGAAAGGGATTGTTGGAAGAGACTGGAAACAGCCTGAGAACAGTGTTTTTGAGTGTTTAATGTGTGATAGGGAAGACTTTGGTTCTTATCAAGGAATGGGATGATTGATGATCTAGATGTTAGTGCTTAACAAGCAGTGGGATGGTTTGGTGAACTAGCTGCTATGCAAATGAGGATATTCACAGAATATGCAATGGGAATTTTGTCCCGGTAGTGCAAAGTGCCCATGCCCTGGTTTGCAGCTTCCTTGTCAGTGCACAGGAAAAAACATGGGGGAACAAGCCCCAAGAACATGAAGGAAGCTGTTTGCAAGCGAAGGGTGTAGGGGTCCAGAGAGAGGACTTTTACTGACTTACTTATTTACTTAGGACTCTTTTTCCTTTTCACTGCTTCTTTCCCCATGCCTTGCCCTTTCTCCATCTGCACTGGGCCTCATGTCTGGGGCAGGAGGACTTCAGGAGGCGGAGCTATTGAAAATCTGCACTGATTTAGTAACCGTCTTTTTGTGTCCCATTCATGGCACATGATCATTTTAGATGCAAACCTGGAGCCAGAGGGTTTTTTCCCCTAATGCAATTTTCCATGTTGCCTGATGCGTTTGAGAGTATTTTGAGCCTTTATTTGTAGAAATACAGAAGTTAAAAGTTTACCTAATAGCTAAAGGTCATCTTGGTATAGCTGCATGGGAACTTTGTGTGTTACCCTTCGGAGAGAAGGAAGAAAAACAAACAAAAAAGGCCCAAACCAACCAAACCAAAAAATCCCAAACCCCAAAACACAACAAAACCCCACCCAGCCACTCAAAGGTTGTTTAATTATTTTAGTCCATTTTCTGCTGCTTTTTTATCTAGAGGGGGTGATTAAGGGCTTTTTTAACTACAGGGGGTAGAAAAAAACCTCTTGAGCTCTTCCAAGCTGAGGTCGCAGCCCTTTTTCAGAGGGTGTTTTCCTCAGGTGGGGGCTGTTTGGGCTGTTTGCTGTTGGTTTGAATCCATGGCCTGTGACAAGGGTAGGGGCATGTGAGCCTGGGCTGCTGCCCATGTACAGCTGAGTGCTGCAGGGTTCTGGGTGCCTGGTCCCCAGGAGGAGCCTCTTCTTCAGGCTTAGAGAAATTGAAAATACTTGAAGTACTTTAGGACCACACATACTAAATTGTATTTCACAGCTTACAAGGAAGCTAAAGCTCATATTTTGCTTTTTTTTTTTAAGCAATCCTATTTGCACAACATCAAGGCTCAAGCTCCTCTTCTGCCTTGCTTGTATTGAGGTCTAACGCTGGTGCCCTTGCCCCTGTGCCCACGCTGCCCTCTCTGAGAGGCCTGGCCAGCAGCGTGGGGCTGTGTCCTGTCCTGGCTGCTGCCCCAGTTCCAGCACAGCCTGACTCATCCTGCCCTGCCTGGGTCCCCTCCCCAGCCACTGTCCAAACAGGCTAACACCTGTAGCAGTGAGAAGATGTCAGGCTTGTGCTTTTCATCAGTTCTGTATTCATACTCAGCTGTGCTGGAGCATCTTGCTTAGCTACCACATCCCTCAAAATAACTTCTGACTGTGGCTCCCTTTACACTATTTTTGCATATCCAGAGTTGAAAATAATGCCCAACTTTGTAAATACATTGTGCTGCTGTGGATGCAAATTCATTCTTTATGTGGTCTCATGTATGATCTTTAACCTCTGGCAACTGGGAGTTTTCAGCTCTGAAGTATTCATTACTCATTATTATGTACTGTTTGTTCTTCCATAAGAGTAGAAAACTAGTAAAAGGTAATGAAGCAGAGCCAATTTGCTTTTAGTTGGAGGGTACTTATTATATGAGAGGACATAACTAATATTCAGGTATGTTCTGGTGTTTAACCTGCAAGGAATGCCACAAAGATCTCACTACTATTAAGCTAATGCTGTTTCCCTGTTTAAAATGTCATAATTCTTTTTTGTAATACCCACTATAATTTCAACTTCTCAAGGATTTGTATGCAAACCAAAAAAATCTGTGTCCTGCATCTTCAGAGCCTGAAAGTGTTTTCTGTTGCTGCTTCAGTGCAGTAGAGTTGTTCTCCAGTGTTGTCTCACTGCAGCACTCCCCATTCTGGGCTCCCTGTGACTGATGGTTCGTGACTGTGAGATAGTTTGTGCCTAAATCTTACTTGAAATAGTTTACTATGTTTTTGTCTTACCAGTTTATATTTTCATTAGCTGTGTAAGAAGAGCTCTTCCTGAAGCAAACCCACAGCAGTTAAAACAAGTGGCACGATGCTCAGCACGTTCCTGCCACATCCACAGTGGTGCTACTGCGTGGGCTGCCCTGAAACAGCGAGAGTGGGTGTGCTGGCTTTACAGGATTAAATAGCTGCAGATGCTTTCTCATGATGGTGACCTCATAGAGCTCTCCAAGTAGATAAGATCAGGACTTGGAATCCAGAACTGATTTGGAGCAATAAAGCCACATGGAGAATTGGGATGGCCTGGTGTTAGGGTCCACAGATGAGCTCTGTTGCAGAGTTCTGCTTCATGGGGCTATGTTTGGTTAGTATTGCTCTCCAGACAGAGAACAAAGTCAACCAGCCAGGTAAACTTAGTGTTGATTGTCATTTGCTGCTGCTAGGCTCTGATGGCAGCCTGCTGCCAGAGGTCCCTTGGGCTGTGCCTTGGGAAGAAAGGAGCATCTGTACAGGGACACCTTCTCAGCAACTGTGTCTTAGTTGTTTGTAAGTCTATCATAGGAAATATCTCAGAGGAAAAGCATGTCCTTGTTGGGTATAATTTCTTGCATTTCAGGTATGTCTTTAGACAACTGGTCTTTCACCTGCTTTTTTTTTTTTTTTTTCCTTTTTTTTTCTTCTCTCCTTCCCCCTAATTAAACTTACTATTGTCCCCCAATTGAACTTACTATTGGGTCCTACTCTGGCTCATTCTCCATCCCTACCAATGATGGCATGCTTTAAAGCAAGTTGCAGAAACCAGCATTAACGATCTAATGGGAGTGCTCAGTGATCATCAAACACCTGAGGGGAGAGTATTTACTTTTTCCCTTTATCCAGTAGCACTGCCAGCAGCTCACCTCAGAAAGTTTCAGCCAGCAGGTCAGTGCCAAGATGTTTCAGTGACCGGGAAGCTGAGGTACACAGGAAGTGACTGTTGGGAATGACTCAGAAACCCACGGCAGGACATTCCCTTCTTTCTGCAAGGGTGACCTGGTGTGGGCTGGCAGCTCTGTAGTTCCCTGTGTGACCTGGATGCAGCAGCACACCGGGTTCTCCTTGGCTTTGGCATGCACAAACCACTGCCAGGCTTCCCCTCGTGGGGCTCTGCGGCCGGAGTCCTGGCGCCTGTCCCGCTGGTGCTGAGCCCCCTGGCCCGCTGACAGGGGCTGTGCCGGCCCTGATGGACAGCAGTGCTCCAGGAGTGTCCCTGAGCAGGGAGGGACGTGCTGCTGAGCCTCGCGGTCACTGGCTGTCCCGTGCCCCACGGGCACGTGCTCTCGGGAGCCTTGGGCAGGGTCTGGCACTGGCACGTCCCTGCTGCTGTGTCCCTGAGCTGGGCAGCTCTGCTGCTGTCACAGGAAGGTGCCAGTTCAAAGCAGGGACCTGTGCCTGCCTCTGGCTCAGTGGAAGCTGCTGCAGCTCAGATTTTGCTGATCTTTAATTCATTGTCTTTGAGCTTGATTGTCTAATGAGATTATTTGTGTAGTCAGGAATGAAGGATTTTGTACTCTGTCATCACATCAAATGGCAGTTTTTCCCCATTGTTGTTTAAAGGAAACATCCACAACTTTTGTGATGTCCCATCCCTGGAAGTGTTCAAAGCCAGTTTGGACACGGCTTGGAGCAGCCTACTTGAGTGGAAGGTTTCCCTGCCAATGGAGTGTAATGAGATAAGCTCTAAGGCCCCTCTAAACTCAACCAGTCTGTGATTCTGTGATTCCTTAAGACCTTTTAACAGTAATAGCAGTCACGGTTGATTTAAATAATTATAAGCAGGACTGCAAAGGTTTACTGTGTCTGCCTTTTCAGAGTTGCAGGGCACCAGCAATGAGCAGAAAGGGAGAGCAGTCCCTTTTTTTCAGCTGTTCTTCATGGTGCGTGTTGAGGTTAGAGCTCTGCAGTGCTCATGACTGTGCTGCAGTGTGAGCAGGGCAGACTAAGTCATAGTTTAAAAAAGGAAATATTAGTTAAGAATATTTGAGGTAATAATTACACATTATGAATCTTTTATGTGCATAGCAAATGATGCTCCCCTTGCTGCTTATTGTGCCAGTGTGCCACTTACCTCTCAGGCAGCAGCTGCCAGTCCTCCCTGAGCGCCCAGATCTGTGTCATTCATGCTGTGTGCTGAGCTCTGGACAAGGCTGTGCTGACTGTTAAAACTCGCTTTTCTTTCTGTTCCAGGTTGTCCATGCACACAAGCCCCATTTCATGGCTTTACACTGTCAAGAGTTCGGAGGGAAAAACTACGAAGCTTCAATGTCTCATGTGGACAAGTTCGTGAAGTAAGTGGCGGGGGGTGGGCATAGCCTGGCGCCCGAGCCGGGGACAAGGGCAGGAGCGATCAGTCAGCGATGGCACGTCCCCGGTTAATTTGTCCCCGGTTAATTTGTCCCCGGTTAATTTGTCCCCGGTTAATTTGTCNCGGTCCCATCGGCGCCGCCAAACTCGGCAGCCACACGGAAAGTGCGGCTGCCGAGGGCAGCTCTGGCGCGCGCAGGCAGGTGGCTGTGTCAGGGGACACCTTTGTCCCTGAAACTCCCCCAGAAGAAGAGGAAGGCCCTGGGTTCTTCTGGGTGATGCCAGGGATGTCACAGCACAGAGCAATGCTGAGGCAATGCAGTACATTTGTATCTCCTTTTACATGTTTAGTCTTTTCTTTCTCTTTTAGAGAACTGTTATCAAGTGATGCAATGAAAGACTACAACAGAGCTCGAGTTTACCTGGATGAGAACTATAAATCACAGGAACATTTCACGGTAAATTTCTTTATTTCACAAGTGTAGTTTAACCAAAGATGAATCTCTTCTGTTTGTGATTTTTGACCCATGCGAGCTGTTTCCATCCTGACTATGATTGTTTATTCTGGGGCATGTGTACATGCTGATTTCCCAGAGGTACATTCATGTAAAATGAGCAGAATATCAGTGTGCAGACAGTCTTTTGTTTAAAATAGTTGTCAAAGGGGATTTTTTCCTCCTAACTTGCTCAGAATCACCTTCCATTTTAGAGCCTGTCAGTGTGAGGTGGTGCCAGCACTAAGTGTGATGAGCTTGGCAAGGGTTCCAGCTTGTGCAAGGGATCTCCAGAGCTGGCTCACAGCCTCACTGGCCTGAGGCATGGTGACAGCAGCCAGAGCACAAGTTTGCATTAGTACACGAGTGGTGTTTAGGTCCATGTAAAATGATGTGTGCAGGGCTGCCTTTCCTGCAGAGCACAAAGGCTTGTGTGGTTGTTGCCAGGGCTGTGCATTGTGCCAACACAAGTGCTGTGTGTCCAAGTGATCACTGCTAGGTTGTACAGGAAAAAACAACCCTTTGGAGGTGAAGCAGTGACATCTCCCTTCTTCCCAGGGCAGAAGCTTCCTTCTCCCCCAGTACACTGCTCTGTGGCAGTGGTGGCTCACAGGAGCTTGGCTGGGGATCTGGTGCTGCCTGGCAGCCAAAGATGGCACCTGGGACACAGGTCAGACAATAAAAAAGCAGCTGCCCAGCACACCCAAACCCCAGCTTGGAGGTATATAAGCTCGGGGAATAAGAGCCTGGAAAGGTTTTTATTTCTTCATTTTTTAATCACTCTGGCTAGAAGCCCAGCTAAGATGAAACTGGAGGAGAGGAATCAGTGGGTTTTTTGTCTTGCTCATCAGAGAAGATGAAAACAAGATTATCAGCTTTACTGAGCTTTAGTGGGACAAATCTCAGTCACTAATGTTGAAACTGTACTCAGCAGATGTTCAGAAAGTGCTGCTAGGTAAAAGCAGTGAGACAGAGCTGTGTGTTTTGGAGTCAGAGCTGCATCCAGATGATCCCACACACTGGTGGAGACTCTGTGGGGGTCCTACAGCACAGATCTGATGTGGGCAGGGCAGCTGAAGGAACTCTGCATTTACCTGATCTGCCTTCAGCCAGGTGAGCTCCAGAGCTCCCTTCCAGCCAAGACTTTTCTGTGATACAGGAAAAGGGGATAATCACCTGTGATCTTAATTTGGGAAACAGCACAGAAGACTAATGCAATCCGTAACAAAATACAACTTCTTTGTGTTTAAGAATAGTCACAGCACTTCATAATATTGAAATTATTTTATTTAGCATGAGGTACATTGATTCAACTTGATGGCATTATGGTGCATAAAAAGGCTCTTACTGAGGGTGAACAGGAATCCCAGTTAGAGCACGTGCTGTTTATGTCTCTGTGAAGAACCCTGTATTTTGCAAAGTCCCCCAGATTAGTTCAAGAACTAGTGTGGTTTCTTGTTTCACACACCAGCATTATTTTCTAGGCACTGTGTTTCTTGCAGTACTCCTCAATCACCTTTGTATTTCTCCCTTCCTTGCCATAAATATTGCTTTGCATTTTCTTTTTTCTTCTAATCCTTTATTTACTAAAACTGGGCCTTCCAGGGGAAAAAATGTTCTGTCAACATATTGATTCAATAAGGGAGAAGGGGAAAAAAAAGACAGCTAGTACCAATGTTATTGTCCATGGAAATAGTGTAACCAAAAACATGTTCTTATTGTTTGGTTAAATTGTCATCTGTTGAAGCGGTGACTGTAAATATACAAAATGGGTTTACAGAAGTGTTTGATGTGTACTCCATGTGATAGGCTGTTTGTAACCCTTAAGAAACTTTTAGAGCTGAATCTGCTTAGTGTGGAAAAGGCAGAACCCAAAGGAAGAGCAAATTTTCAATGATGTTTATGTTATTATCACTGGGAAGAAATGCTGTGTGCTGGAGGAGTGTTTTATACCTTCGTTGTTAGACTGTAGTAGTAGTAGTGGCTTGGAACCAAAGTCCAAACACCTAGAAAGGAGAGAGGGTGCACTTGAGCTTCTTAAGCTTCTGACTTGTTAGAGTCTGCTTTTTGGCACCCAATGCTCACAGTCCTCATTCACAGATCCTGGCATTGCTGTCAGGCATTAAAGATTCATAGAAATGGCTTTTCCCACATGTGGTTTGAACTGGCAGATCTCCAGCTCCTCTGCTCAGGGTGTGTGTGTGTATGTGTGACTGTAAGCAGGGGTTTCACACGTGCTGTGTCCATTTAGGGTAAAGTTTTGGTCTTATCTCCAGTGTGGTTTGCCATGTACACTGTCATGTGTCTCTGTTTCCTTGTTAGTTCTGTTTGATTGCAAAGTTCTGTAACTTCTGTGGGCTTTTTTCCATCCCTTCTAAGGCACAGACTTGGCAGCAGATGGTTGCTTTTCGTTATATTATTACCTCTCTAAAACAGGAATGTTTATCATATATATTGTTGTATAATGCTATTTGCTTTAGAAAGGGAGAAGCCCAAGTAGTTACAGTTTGGCTAACCTTTATCCCTGCTGCTCTCACATCCCCTTTTTTACCAGTTTTGGCATCACTTCCTCTGTAAGGCTTTCCTTGGCTTGGCTCCTGCAAAACGGGTTTTGCTGCCCACAGTTACTCAGTTTGACTGCAATAGGACTGTCAGCAAGATCTGAGACTGTCAGCAGCCTCTGTCTCCAGCTCACAGCAGCACAGGTGCAAATTCCACATGAGAAACAAGAAACTAGTGTAATGATGAGGTGTCTCTAGTGGAGCAACGTGGTTTTAAAAACTAATAATCCACATTGTATTAAGGATCGAATGGATCATTTTGCATCATCCCAGACATAAAGCCTAATTTGTCTTTTATGGTCACATTATATCACTCACATCTGTTGTAGGAGCAGTTGGTTATAGGTCTGGGATTTGTGGTGAGCGGGGCAGGCGCCTTGCTGAGGGAGAGCTGTGGTTCGGTGGATTGTGTTTGTTCTGCCAGGAACAATGGTAGGTTGAGACTGTGTGGGATTTTCTTGCACTCAAAACTTACTAAACACATGCACAGAATAAACCCCAGAGCAGCGAGTGCAGGGCTGGGAGGTGCTGGGGCAGCAGGTCCCTGTCCAGGGAAGGGGGTCAGCTTGCAGGAGCCAAGGGTGGGGCTGGCAGTGGCAGCTCTGGGCAGGGGCTCCTGGCCCAAGGTGCTGGGGGCAGCAGGGCTGTCACAGGGCACACGGGGATGAAGCAGTTGTGTCACACTTGGGAGAGGCACAGCTTTATCAGATCTGAACATGACCTGAAGATTAATCCCTTGGCAGAGAGCTGCTGCCTTAGAGTGGATGCCTGTCAGCGCTGGGAAGGGGGCAGTGCTGGAGCTCTGAGCTTCCAGCAGTTATGGATGAGGGTGGTGGGTGACAGCCTCTGCAGGGCTGACAACAGCTTCCCAGAAATTTCAGATGAACTAAACTGGCAGCTCTGCTGTTCTTCCAGTTCTGACTGGAAATACCAATAGCAGTTGAGTGTGGATAAACTGGCTCATGTGCTAAATTTCAGACACTCGAACAACTTGGCAAAGCTTTGTGAAACACAGCCTCCTGTAAATCCCTGTTTGAAAGCATGGTACTTTCTTTTGTTGTATAAAATGTTATATGGGGGTAGACCTTGATTTCTGTCAGAGAATGTATAATTAATGGAAAGACAGATATAAGAAGAATGAAATAGATAAAACTCTGAGAAGCTGAAAAATTCAGTACATTGCGTTTTTTAGTTGAGACTATACTGAATGGACTTCACCTGTAATAAAACAGGTCTTTGCACTTCTGTTGATTTTATCAAACATCCCATTATTTACGGTCTCTGTTAATTTTATTATACTTGGTATATTTCATGTAGGGGGTAAATTATAAATCTTGTCATTTTTCTATGTGAAGAATTACTCAAAAATAGTTGGATGTGCTGAACTTTCGTATGTCAATACTTCTTGAATAACTCAAGTTAATGGTAAATAATGTGTTTTTTTCTGGAATAAGAAAATGCACTGAAGGTAAATATCAGTCAGAAATACAATGGTGTTTTCATTAAATCTGTAACTATTTTTATATGAAAACATATCAGTATAATCAGTGACACTTTTATTGTAATTAGATCAAGCGTGGTTTTGTTTTGTGCCGTGTATTTATTGATTTCTGGAGTACTCAATTAAGGTCTTATATTGCTTAGCAAATCCTTGGTTTCCTTTTCATTGTTCAGAGAAGGCAGAGGAAACTCCTGTGTAGCTTAAAGCCTTCTTGCTGTGTTGAACGTGTGGTTTCTGTAGGTTGAGAGAATCTTCCCTGGTAAGTCAGTCCTAAGGACTCCTGGCAAACCAAACCTCCAGGGACAAGCTGACCACCAGCTCCTGCCTGGAGTGTTCAGGGAGCATGTTGGGAGCTGTGGTTGGCACAGCCCTTAGCTGATGGGCAGAAGCATCTGCACAGTGGGCTAATTGCTCTACTTCCCAGTACAGGTTCTTTTTTAAAATGAAACACAGTCCTCCATTGTCTGTGTGCCTGCTCAGGCCCACAGGTGACCTTGCAGTGAAGAAATGCCACTGGGCTCTACATGTGATGTGCTGAAGTTCCAGCCTCCTCCTCCTAATTGCACCGCACTGCAATTAGTTCATTGTATAGCAAGGTTTCATTCAAATTAAAAAAAAACAAAAAAAAAAAACCAAAAAAACCCCCCCCAAAAAAACAACCAAAAAAAAAAAAACAAAAAAAAAAAAAAAAAACCAAAAAAATCCCACTAAAACAACACAACAAAAACCAGCCTTTCAAAACCAGCATTTGTGACATAAGAGTTGTGCTTAAACAGCAGCGGAGCCTCAAGCTGCACGCACAATTTTATTAATACCAATAGACTGAAGGGAGAGAGATTGCTGTGCTTGCACTGCTTCCCACTTCCAAAGGGTGGGTTTGGTGAGATAATGGTCGAAATGAAATTTCCCTGCAATAACCACCTGAGGGGTGGACAAAGTTATACATAAAGAATACAGTGCTAATAAGGCATTTTTTCTGACAAGCTTTCTTCCCACACCCGTGCCAAAGCTGCGCTTCAGTTACTGAGAAGTTTGGGTGCTGAAGGTGGCAGAGGCACCAGTCAATCAATGCCCACCTGGTCTCCTGCCATCACACCCCTGTCCATGGGGCTGTGGGGAGCTGAATGTCCCTCTGGCTGCCCTGCCCTGTGCGCTGGTGTTGGTGGTGGCCCTGTCCCAGCCGTGTCCCTGTACCCGCTGGGCACAGTGCTGGCCCCGGCTGGGCAGCACCCGGTGCTCCTCGCTGGGGGTGGGTGCCTCCAGGCTGGGAACACTGAGGATAAAGCAAGTCCAGGCGTTGCCAAGGTGTGCAGGAAAAGGTCGTGCTTTCTTTTTTTTCCCCTGGATTGCTTTTACTTGATGCACTCTGTACCAGTATTTTTTTTAAATGTAAAATGGCTTTTACTCTAGGGTAGGTGATACACTGGTAGCCTGCAGCAGCATCTAGGGCAGACCTTTGCTCCAGTCACTATCCTTAAGAACCTGAGCCAGCATGACAGACGGCTCCAGTGGGAGCAGTGGTCCTGAGAATACAGATGGACAACATGTTATTCAAGTGTGTTATTGTGCCTTAAAATTATATCTGCTCCTTACTGAGAGAATAGTAAAGTTAATTTTTGTTAGATTAATGATACTTGAGTAATATTTTTGGTTGAGCTGAGTTCAAATAATTGGCCATTAATTGAAAAAGGAAATTGAAATGAATTTCTCTTATACATAAATCCTGTCATAGTTATTAATGCGCCTTAGAAAATATTGTCCTGTTCCCAGAAATGGATGGTGTACACTGATTCTCCCAAGCTTATTAGCTCTGTCAATTTAGAGTTTGGTTAAGTAAAAAAGATGATTTAGGAAGAGAGTTGTAATTGAATTGAATATTGAGGGAATTCACATGGTGATGAGTTCTCAGCCCACTTCTTCATTAACAGTTTTACGCAATGTTAAAGCTTGGCAGAAAGGCAGGATCTCCCCAGGAGATGGAGCTGGAGCACCAGGCTGCAGTGCTGGAGCACCGGGGTGCGGCACTGCATGCCCTGGAGGCACACTGGGGACACTGCCACCAGGCTGGGGGGATACACTGGGGACACACTGGGGACACTGCCCCCAGGCTGGGGGGGGATACACTGGGGACACTGCCACCAGGCTGGGGGGGATACACTGGGGACACACTGGGGACACTGCCACCAGGCTGGGGGGGGATACACTGGGGACATTGCCACCAGGCTGGGGGGGATACACTGGGGACACACTGGGGACACTGCCACCAGACTGGGGACACATGCTGGGGACACACTGGGGACACTGGCACTGGGCTGGAGGGATGCACTGGGGACACCCACACACACAGAGGGTGTCTTTCAGGGCAGTGCTCTGGCCCTGGGGAGGCTGGAGAAGGGGCTCTGCTGCCACTGGGATGTCGATCACAGTCTCAGATTTGTCACTGGCACTGTGACCCACTGCTGAACAGGAGACTTCAGAGTGTGTTTTCTTGTTTCTCCATTACTGTAGTCTTGAAGTGAATTTTCTTTTACTACTTACATAAGCTTGTTTCCATCTTACCCTTTTTTCCCCCCTCTCCTTTACATGGAAAGATAATTTGTACCAGTGTTTATTTTTATACTGTTACCTGTAAAAATTATGCTAACCTAGAGAAGTAGGAAGCAGTGTGTGGTAGCAGCACTGCTTGGCAGAGATGTAATGATCTCTGGAGGGAGGGTTGGAGACTGGGCTGTTCTGCAAGTGCAGGTGATGCCCCAGGAGGAGTCAGGAGTGTCATTCAGACTCTCTTCTCTCTTCTCAAATTAACTCCTGTGAGGTTCATCCAGGGAACAATCTTCTGGAATGCAGAAAAGTCCAGACTCCTTTTAAGAGCTACATACAAGAAACCTGCAAGTGTTTTGTCATCATCCATTTCCCACATCACCCCTGAACAAATGCTTCCCTCTGTCTCACTGTTTTTTGGTGGTTTTTTTTTTTGTTTGTTTTGCCTAAGTGATAAGTTAGTATAAATATTTTTAAACAAATCTTACTCTGCCAGTGCTTTGAGATTTTTTTGTTGGTACTCAAGCATGGGGGAGCACGTGTAAGGCTGGTGGCAGCAGGAGGGTGCCCGGGTGCAGGGCTGTGTGGTAGTCTTGGGCAAAAGCTGGTGGCTGAGCACTGGTTGTGTGTGTCTGTTGGCTGTTCAGATACTTGTGGGATCTTTACTTTCTCCTAGCTCCACTTCTTAGGCAGAATAAAAGGAATAAAACTGTTTGAAAAACATGTTAATATTCCTTATAAAGGCCCTAAAATTCCAGAAGCAAATCTCCATCCATGCACAGAAGTGTTTCTAGCGAGATGTGTGTGGTAGAAAAGGGAAATGGAAAAAAAAGAATTTTAACTCTGTTTGTAGGGAAAAGTGCAAAGCGAGATGGAGCCTCGTGGTGGCAGTGCCTGCCAGGGTTCGGGGCTGGTACTGCACTTGGTGGAGTCTTTGGTTCTGCACGTTTTCCCGCAGTTTTTACCTCACTGTATCCATCCTTATCATGTTCATTGTCTTCATCGTAACTCAGAATCCTTTCCCTTTACAGCTTCCTGCTTTTTCAGTTTTTGTGAAATATACAGTTGGGAGCTTCTTGAAATGTGTGTCACAAAGTACCTTTTCATTAGTTTCTATCTTCTTTTAATTGAACAAAAACAAGTTTGTGAAGGAAGCTGGTGAATGTCAAAATTAATCTTATAGCTTCTGAAAAAATCCTAGAAAAATCGTTGTAGAAGCACTGTCCTTCTGTGACATGGACATTTACTTACAACCGCCTGAAATGAAATCTCCCACTTAATTTCTTAGGGAACTAAGTCATCTGTCAGGTAATAGCTTCCAGTCTCTTCTGGGTGAGAAGTGGAATCTGAAAGGTGTTGCCACAGCAGAACCTTCCTCTGGTTTTGAGTTGTCTTTTTTCCTATGCATTTTTGAAATAGATCTCTTAACCCATCAACTGAGTTCTTGCTGCGAGGGCATGGCTTATCTTCCACCTGTTTTCTGATACTTTTATATAATTATGAGAGGAGGAATAATTACAGAACAGTGAGGGATTTCACAAATCAGTATCTCAGTAGTACAGCCATGGGTGCACCTCTGTTGTTTACAAATGTGCTGGTGCTGAGAAAATTGGTGATAAAGCAGCTTCTTTATCCACAGAATTGTTATACGTTTTTGTATCAGCTATGGAATTCATATACAGAATTGAATTTTCTATGGGCTGTAGATTTTATATTCAGAATTTCATCCTGCAGTTGTGCAGACAGGAAAAAAAAAATTGTAAAGAATAATTGCAACCTGGTTTTGTAAGAATACATCTATCTAAAAATCAGCTGAAATACCTGAAATTAGATTGTAGGCTATAGTCTAAGAACACAAGAAGAAATCAACTATTTTAAGTTTTTAAAGGTTAAAAAAAAACCCAAACTTTTCTAATTGCTACCGGAGAGGGGAGGCTAAGCAAAGTCTAGCTCTCCTTTCCGGCAGCGCCTGCTGTGGCTGGCGGTCCTCGGCCGGCGCTCCCCGCACGCGGGCAGCCCCGAGCCTCCTGTCCCCGAGCCTCCTGTCCCCGAGCC